>JARBDR010000181.1:152500-225101 GCA_029721355.1 Tegillarca granosa
TGGAATTTAATGATTTTTCGAAAGCAGTTCCATCCTTTAAAAGATGGAGCTGAAGAAACCCAAGAATTTGATACAGTTTTGGGTAATTTAAATTCCAAACATAGTAACACTGAAGTAGCAGCAGCAACATCTGTGGAAGAGTCGTGTTCTCTACTGAAACTGCAATTTCATCGACCAAAACGAAGGCGGTTTTGTAATTATTGTTGATTACTAGTCTAGGAGGCGAATTTTTCTTTAAGTTTCCAGTTAGATCTAGTGCCTGAAAATTTAAGTATATAGAAAATATGTATATAAATATATATATATATTAAAATGCGGGTTACTATGTTCGACAAAACATTTCGATGTTTAACAAGAATTGCTATAAATGTAAAGCGTTCCTTAACAGGTCACCCACCATCATCAGCATGTACCATACAGGATCTTGTAAATATAAAACACTTATTATAATGAGCACAAGATTAGATATTTTTATCACGAGATTACCTAGACTTCCATGATAGTGTGCAATAAATATTGACAAACAATAAAATCAGTTTTCAATATGCCCCATTGTAATAGACCATCACCCATCACATGTACCAGGATCTTGTAAAAAATGTACAGTCACCTAACATGAGCACCAGGATCTGGTACCATTCTAAGATCTTCTTAATAAACATATTCACCATCATTGGCCCTTTTGATAAGCGATATTGTAATGGACCATCACCCATCACATGTATCAGGGTCTTATAAAATCTTTAGTCACCCATCATGAGCACCAGGATCTGGTACTGTACGACATAATCACTTTATTCAAGGATTTCATACAATGAAAAATTAATAAATTTTAACCTTCTTTTATGCAATAGTGTGATACAACATCACCCATTACACGTGCACGAGTATCAAAATCTTTAAAAACGCTTTACAAGATGAGCATCAGGATCTAGTATTATTATAACTTACATTTATAACGCTTATTGGTGGCTCTATCTTTGTCTTTTTTCTGTAATTTATCTTCTGAGAGACACGGTCAATTACACCAATAGCTCTTCTGTCATCGAGTTCATTCTGAATATACAATGAATGTTATATGAATATTGGCTTTCAAACATAATGGACTCGCCAGTGTACCACGTGATCAATACCTCTTAACGTTTTTGCGGAATGAAATGGATAACGATTATGTCAAATATTCCCGAAAAATGTCGTAATTACAGGAAAACGTCACTCTATGCAATTCCATTGCCAATAGAAATAATTGCCCCGCACAAACGCTATGAGGTATCACATGATACACTGGCGAATTCCATTAAAATTCTTATTTCTGTAATTTATCTTCTGAGCGACATGGTCAATTACACCAATAGCTCTTCTGTCATCAAGTTCATTCTGATTATACAATGAATGTTATATGAATATTAGCTTTCAAACATAATTAAAATATATGGCAATGTTGAAAATAGTAAGTAACCAAAACAAGTATCTCCTTAATACTGCATCACAGCCACCAATTTAAACAGAACCAAGTCAAAATTGGCGAAGACGATGATGATGATGACGACAAAAAAGACTGGTTGCTAATTTCACACTTTCCAGTCATGATAAAAGCATAATGATTAAATTAAATAGCAGATAGTTTTAATATCTTTTAACATAAACAAGAGTTTTGAAAGAGAGATAGAGAGAGATTTTACCATTTCATCGTCATCATCAACATTTTCTTGCACTTGAATGCCTAGGATTTTGTCAAGTTTTGTTAACATTTCAAGCATTGCTTCATCTAATTTATCGTCTTTAATTCAGGATACAACAAAGCAAACTCTTTGGAAATCTGCAATTATATTAATTGCATTGCATACATGATTATCATCGATAATTCAAAATTAGACATGACCACATTTATAATTAAGTATTTATTGCACTTGGGACTTTTATCAAGTGTCTCTTATTTGCTTTCATTAGTCATAAAAAGTACATTACTTACTTTTAGATTTTATTAGTAAATTGAATTCAACTTTTAGATTCTAGATTCATTACAATGCAGGAATGAACATTTGAAGATAAACAATGTGACAGTTCAGAAGTACAGTGAGTGTATAAATCGAAACCTCTTTGTAGCCATTAAAAACAGCTTGTAAATCGTGCATTAATTTTCAATATATTTAAATACCACATCTCATTAGAATCCAACCCACCCATTCCCTCCCATACACTAATTAAGCAGTGGAGAAAATCTTCAGCTTCAACATTTTCAAGAAAACAGTAAGAGAAAATGCAAAGAACAAACTTTAATAAATACTTACACAGGTTGCTTCTTTAGAAATGAGTACAATTCTACTATTTGTCCAACACTGGTTTTATCAAGATTCAATATTCATTTACGGCGACGTTTAAGTGTAGATCGTTGCACCTTCAGGATTAAAGTCCTGTCCTGTTCTATTTTAGACTTCATATATTCATTTTTCAGGACTTTAATGGCGTCTTCGTGAGACATTGTTTCCTCGTCTGTTAAAATAAATATTTTAAATTAAATGCAATATAACATGGGACTCGTTTTTGTCTATAATAAATAAATCAATCAATCAATCAAAATAAAAAAAAATATGTTAAGTCAAGTGCCACATTGAAGAACTTGCAAAGATCGAAAGGAGGAGTAATGGTGTTTTACACCCCAGTCAAGAATCTTTCACTTATTTCAAGGTGGTCAGTTCTGAAATGGTGGAGGAAACTGGAGTGCCTGGAGAAAACCCTCAACCGTCGGCAAGCGAACTTTTTCATACTAGGATCTGTCCCGAGTGGGATTCAAACCCAGGCGGTGAGGCACTGTGATCCATAAGCACACACTTTAGACCACTCGGCCACCGAGGTATCTTCAGAATTGGAAGAACATCTGCAATAAAATTGGTGATTGGAAGGTTTGTAATTAATTGACGTTTTCTGTTGGTTAGATTTTTCACATCATTTTTTTCTACTTCTTGACAATTAGAACTTCAATTTGTACAGATGCAGTTGATTTACCTAGCATAACGTCTATTCTAGCAAAGTTGCTAGTTTGCTTTCTTTTGCTTCTCATGGGACCGACCATTTTCACTTCTTTTCTTCCTTTATCATCTTACAGATCTTATTTTTTGTGATAACTTTGTGTTGAAAATAGTCTACAAAAAAGTATAAAGTTAAAATGCTTGATTTAAATGCTTGTTTAATCCAATACAAAAGTACCAATCCGTTATAACTCAAATAATGTAATAATCGGAAATGCATAAAAGCCAACACACAAACGCAAGTAATTGGAAAGTTAACGACAATTGTCAGAAAGGGACTGATATCCCCCATCCCTTGTTAAATTTGATACATGGATATTGTTCGAACATACGTCTCCCAAATCTGCATATTCACTCCCCCCCAAACAAACACACATACACTTCCCAAAGTGTCAGTGGCAAAAACATTTATACCAACTGAGGAAAGCTTTCTCCATGCACAATGGGTGCATAAAGTCATGGTGTCCAAAACTGAAACTTCTCAAAAGACCCCTGAGGAAAAGGGGAATAAGGAGGTACGGGATGTGGATACATACCAAGACGTGGAATTGCGTCGTTGGCAACAGCCTGCACTTCGTCCGTTGGATTTGCAGACAGATTTTATGGATTTATGATACTGTGGGGGATACGGGCAAGTCTTTTCTTTGCCGTTATTTGATGACTCAAAAATGCTATTATTTTCACTAATGGGGCTCCTAGCGATATTGCTTATGCTTATAAAGGCCAACCTTTGGTTTGTTTTGATCTGTTGAAGGTAATTTGAATTACACCATCTTGGAACAAGTCAAAAAATGTTGTCTTGTTTTCTAAAAAATACAAGAGTCATGTTAAACAGTTTGACTCTCCCAGAATTGTTTTCTCCAATTTTGCACTTGATAGGGTCATGTTGTCCATGGATAGATGAATGGTGTATTATTTGACCAACGATGGCATGATTATGGAATGAAATAACAACAGAGACATTGCGAATTTCTACTATTTGTATTTATTTGAACATTAAACATATACGCTATCATAATGTTTAGAATCTTCATCGTTTTTAAATTCATTTGAATCATAATATACTTGTGTTTGTTCTACTTCGGGATTTAATAAGCGCATTGGCGTTAAGTAACCCTCTCTACCTTCATTTAAACATCTCGATGGTTATTTTTAATTTTTGTAACTTTGTATTTTAAACAAAAATGTAATATAAAGATTTAAATAATTAAAACTAGATTAAAGCATAATGAAATTATAAAAATATGGCGTAAAAACTCACACGTGTTTGTAGACTGTTCGAGAAATATAGTATTGTTAAAAGTTACATTAGGAATTGAATCCGTTTCATTCCTTATATTTACATTATCAGTTTTAACTGTTTCTGTTACATATTTAATTGTTAGAGTGTAGAATATTCTAAACATTTGTTTTCGGCGTTTCATTAGTAGAATCTGTCCAAGCATTTTCCGTTTCACTAATTATTTTGTCAGTCGTAGCTAGATTTATTGTAGTAGATATATTTTTCTTCCTAGTACTAATTAAAACGGAATTTGTTGTAGAGTTGTAGTTGCAACATATTTGTGTTTATTAATAACAATACTGGGAAAGTTTTTCCAATTTTGGCATTTCTGATTCTTTCCGAAAATGTATTTCAAATTCGGGTATTCTTCAACAGTTGGTTTGATATCTGTTATTTTCACATCACTAAAGAAAGTAGTTAGATTCTGAAAAATATGTCCATTTCCTTCAAACATCCATTATAAACATCGTTACAAATAATAAAAGTTTCTCCGGGATCTATATTATTACAGGCGTTGTTGATAGTGGTACAATTTAAATCAAAATAATAACTAGAGTATACATTTTAATGTTGTCGATGTATTTAATAATGGGGGCATATTCAAGATCCGTATTGTTTCTATTTTTTGTGTCTAAAGCTTTGTGATTTATCAATTAAATCGTTTTGATTCACAAAGGTCCTTGTGTGGTATAGATTAAAAATTGTATCCGACATGTCTGTCGGAAATCAAAGATGGCTGCTGTTACTATAAATAGCAAAAATCTAAAAATGGCCATTATGGGTTTATTTATGTACCGATTTTGTTGAAATTTGAAACAGAAAATAGATGGCGGGGGATAAAAAATATATAACGGGTTTTTTTCCGTATGATTTTTCGTTTGTGCAATAATTACATAATGTGCAAATAAGGTTTATTTTTAGCCGAAATCTTTGAAAATCTTTAAGGTTTAAAAATTCTTATAACAAGCCTGTGTATGAGTTCATGGCCATGTACACACTAATCAAATCCTTCATGCACATCTACATATAGCAATGCATGTTTGTGCCAAGTTCCATCTCTGAGAAAAAACTAACAAATTGTGTTGAAAGAATAAAATTGTCTCAGAAGAATACGGTAACAATAAGTCGCCCTTGCACTACGTTTGGGGCAACTTAATAACCAAGAAAGAATACAATAAAAATAAGTTGTCCCAAATTGAATCACAGGACGACCTAACTGGACTCGAAAATAAGTCCCCCACCAAAACAGTCCAAATCCAAATTGGTCAAAGGTGTACAGGATTAGCTATGTCACAACCTTCAAGAATGTATATGCTTTTTTCCAAGTTCAATCTTCATAGCGCTTTCCATCTCTAAGATAAACTGGTTTTTGTTTCAAAAGAAAACAATTTGACAACAATCAGTAAGAATAAATAGCATTTATAACTAAATAAAATGATTACATACATGTATTTATTACTTTAAAATAAAATGAACTGATAAATTTTTTTAGTTAAAATGAAATATATGGCATTATTTCATAACTAAATAAAATGCTTAAATACATAAACTTATTACTTTAAAAGAAACGAATAAACTGAAGAATTGTTTGAGTTAAAATGAAATAAATAGCTTTTATAACTGAATAAAATGCTTACAAATATAAGATGCAGTCATGATTAACTTGGCCGTTCTCTTGTGAGTTTAGCTAGAACAATTTTTGATGTGAATTCATATAACATACCTGATAATTTCACAAGCCATTGTTGTTTTATTAAGAGAGGAGAATAGAAATTGTTGCATCTTATATGGACACACCTCTAATTAAGGGTATGATAAGAAAAAGACAAACTTAATTAGTAACGGGGAACTGGAAATGCAAGAAGAGCAAAAAATTTTCCACATAAGGATGGAAGACTAAATGAGAGTTCTCTAACCAGTTTAGATAGAACATTATTGATGTGTACTCTAATATGCTGGGCAATAAGTCGAACGCGTATGTTAAAGAAATCACATGGTTTCTTCAGCATTGCCTTGTACAATGTGATGGTTTTCTTTTTTGCTTTAAGTATGTATGTTTTATCTATATCACTAGCTAAAATAAAATAAATGGCATTTATAACTGAATGCAACCTGGAAGGAGAAATAGAGTTCCACCACATGATCCAGCTCGAAATAAAATGAACAATCAGCTTAGAAATTCACAAGAAGAAACAGACGATGTTTTAGGCTCGTTGGCTCCCTTGTCGGACCATGAGGATGATGGTGGAAATGTTAAAGAGTTAAAAAGGGCAAGCACTTTTGTACCTTTCAGTGTTTGTAAAGGAATGGATGGATATGATGTTGGTGGTAGACGAATTCGGAGCTGGTTTTGCGCCTAATCCTCATAGTCATATGCTTTGTAGCACTAAGGAGAAAATGTCCTTTCAGGAATTCAAAGAACGCTTTCCTTTTCATATTGATGATATCCAGATATGTGAGAAAGTAAAGGGCTCTGTCAGATATGTTTCGAAAGAAGATTATAAATGTACTGGGTTCAATTTCGTTAAAGATCACTTGTCTTGTTTGTTTGGCTTATTTGCAATCTCTTAAGGGGGATACTTTCTCTCAAGTGTCCTATCCTTATTGTAGCTTTATTCCTCATCAACAGAGACAGTTCGAAAACTTTTTTAATGAATTTGTGAAGGGAAATAAGGAGGTACGGGATGTGGATACATACCAAGACGTGGAATTGCGCCGTTGGCAACAGCCTGCACTTCGTCTGTTGGATTTGCAAAATGAAAGACAGATTTTATGGATTTATGATACTGTGGGGGATACGGGCAAGTCTTTTCTTTGCCGTTACTTGATGACTCTCAAAAATGCTATTATTTTCACTAATGGGGCTACTGGCGATATTGCTTATGCTTATAAAGGCCAACCTTTGGTTTGTTTTGATCTGTTGAAGGTAATTTGAATTACACCATCTTGGAACAAGTCAAAAAATGTTGTCTTGTTTTCTAAAAAATACAAGAGTCATGTTAAACAGTTTGACTCTCCCAGAATTGTTTTCTCCAATTTTGCACTTGATAGGGTCATGTTGTCCATGGATAGATGAATGGTGTATTATTTGACCAACGATGGCATGATTATGGAATGAAATAACAACAGAGACATTGCGAATTTCTACTATTTGTATTTATTTGAACATTAAACATATACGCTATCATAATGTTTAGAATCTTCATCGTTTTTAAATTCATTTGAATCATAATATACTTGTGTTTGTTCTACTTCGGGATTTAATAAGCGCATTGGCGTTAAGTAACCCTCTCTACCTTCATTTAAACATCTCGATGGTTATTTTTAATTTTTGTAACTTTGTATTTTAAACAAAAATGTAATATAAAGATTTAAATAATTAAAACTAGATTAAAGCATAATGAAATTATAAAAATATGGCGTAAAAACTCACACGTGTTTGTAGACTGTTCGAGAAATATAGTATTGTTAAAAGTTACATTAGGAATTGAATCCGTTTCATTCCTTATATTTACATTATCAGTTTTAACTGTTTCTGTTACATATTTAATTGTTAGAGTGTAGAATATTCTAAACATTTGTTTTCGGCGTTTCATTAGTAGAATCTGTCCAAGCATTTTCCGTTTCACTAATTATTTTGTCAGTCGTAGCTAGATTTATTGTAGTAGATATATTTTTCTTCCTAGTACTAATTAAAACGGAATTTGTTGTAGAGTTGTAGTTGCAACATATTTGTGTTTATTAATAACAATACTGGGAAAGTTTTTCCAATTTTGGCATTTCTGATTCTTTCCGAAAATGTATTTCAAATTCGGGTATTCTTCAACAGTTGGTTTGATATCTGTTATTTCCACATCACTAAAGAAAGTAGTTAGATTCTGAAAAATATGTCCATTTCCTTCAAACATCCATTATAAACATCGTTACAAATAATAAAAGTTTCTCCGGGATCTATATTATTACAGGCGTTGTTGATAGTGGTACAATTTAAATCAAAATAATAACTAGAGTATACATTTTAATGTTGTCGATGTATTTAATAATGGGGGCATATTCAAGATCCGTATTGTTTCTATTTTTTGTGTCTAAAGCTTTGTGATTTATCAATTAAATCGTTTTGATTCACAAAGGTCCTTGTGTGGTATAGATTAAAAATTGTATCCGACATGTCTGTCGGAAATCAAAGATGGCTGCTGTTACTATAAATAGCAAAAATCTAAAAATGGCCATTATGGGTTTATTTATGTACCGATTTTGTTGAAATTTGAAACAGAAAATAGATGGCGGGGGATAAAAAATATATAACGGGTTTTTTTCCGTATGATTTTTCGTTTGTGCAATAATTACATAATGTGCAAATAAGGTTTATTTTTAGCCGAAATCTTTGAAAATCTTTAAGGTTTAAAAATTCTTATAACAAGCCTGTGTATGAGTTCATGGCCATGTACACACTAATCAAATCCTTCATGCACATCTACATATAGCAATGCATGTTTGTGCCAAGTTCCATCTCTGAGAAAAAACTAACAAATTGTGTTGAAAGAATAAAATTGTCTCAGAAGAATACGGTAACAATAAGTCGCCCTTGCACTACGTTTGGGGCAACTTAATAACCAAGAAAGAATACAATAAAAATAAGTTGTCCCAAATTGAATCACAGGACGACCTAACTGGACTCGAAAATAAGTCCCCCACCAAAACAGTCCAAATCCAAATTGGTCAAAGGTGTACAGGATTAGCTATGTCACAACCTTCAAGAATGTATATGCTTTTTTCCAAGTTCAATCTTCATAGCGCTTTCCATCTCTAAGATAAACTGGTTTTTGTTTCAAAAGAAAACAATTTGACAACAATCAGTAAGAATAAATAGCATTTATAACTAAATAAAATGATTACATACATGTATTTATTACTTTAAAATAAAATGAACTGATAAATTTTTTTAGTTAAAATGAAATATATGGCATTATTTCATAACTAAATAAAATGCTTAAATACATAAACTTATTACTTTAAAAGAAACGAATAAACTGAAGAATTGTTTGAGTTAAAATGAAATAAATAGCTTTTATAACTGAATAAAATGCTTACAAATATAAGATGCAGTCATGATTAACTTGGCCGTTCTCTTGTGAGTTTAGCTAGAACAATTTTTGATGTGAATTCATATAACATACCTGATAATTTCACAAGCCATTGTTGTTTTATTAAGAGAGGAGAATAGAAATTGTTGCATCTTATATGGACACACCTCTAATTAAGGGTATGATAAGAAAAAGACAAACTTAATTAGTAACGGGGAACTGGAAATGCAAGAAGAGCAAAAAATTTTCCACATAAGGATGGAAGACTAAATGAGAGTTCTCTAACCAGTTTAGATAGAACATTATTGATGTGTACTCTAATATGCTGGGCAATAAGTCGAACGCGTATGTTAAAGAAATCACATGGTTTCTTCAGCATTGCCTTGTACAATGTGATGGTTTTCTTTTTTGCTTTAAGTATGTATGTTTTATCTATATCACTAGCTAAAATAAAATAAATGGCATTTATAACTGAATGCAACCTGGAAGGAGAAATAGAGTTCCACCACATGATCCAGCTCGAAATAAAATGAACAATCAGCTTAGAAATTCACAAGAAGAAACAGACGATGTTTTAGGCTCGTTGGCTCCCTTGTCGGACCATGAGGATGATGGTGGAAATGTTAAAGAGTTAAAAAGGGCAAGCACTTTTGTACCTTTCAGTGTTTGTAAAGGAATGGATGGATATGATGTTGGTGGTAGACGAATTCGGAGCTGGTTTTGCGCCTAATCCTCATAGTCATATGCTTTGTAGCACTAAGGAGAAAATGTCCTTTCAGGAATTCAAAGAACGCTTTCCTTTTCATATTGATGATATCCAGATATGTGAGAAAGTAAAGGGCTCTGTCAGATATGTTTCGAAAGAAGATTATAAATGTACTGGGTTCAATTTCGTTAAAGATCACTTGTCTTGTTTGTTTGGCTTATTTGCAATCTCTTAAGGGGGATACTTTCTCTCAAGTGTCCTATCCTTATTGTAGCTTTATTCCTCATCAACAGAGACAGTTCGAAAACTTTTTTAATGAATTTGTGAAGGGAAATAAGGAGGTACGGGATGTGGATACATACCAAGACGTGGAATTGCGCCGTTGGCAACAGCCTGCACTTCGTCTGTTGGATTTGCAAAATGAAAGACAGATTTTATGGATTTATGATACTGTGGGGGATACGGGCAAGTCTTTTCTTTGCCGTTACTTGATGACTCTCAAAAATGCTATTATTTTCACTAATGGGGCTACTGGCGATATTGCTTATGCTTATAAAGGCCAACCTTTGGTTTGTTTTGATCTGTTGAAGGTAATTTGAATTACACCATCTTGGAACAAGTCAAAAAATGTTGTCTTGTTTTCTAAAAAATACAAGAGTCATGTTAAACAGTTTGACTCTCCCAGAATTGTTTTCTCCAATTTTGCACTTGATAGGGTCATGTTGTCCATGGATAGATGAATGGTGTATTATTTGACCAACGATGGCATGATTATGGAATGAAATAACAACAGAGACATTGCGAATTTCTACTATTTGTATTTATTTGAACATTAAACATATACGCTATCATAATGTTTAGAATCTTCATCGTTTTTAAATTCATTTGAATCATAATATACTTGTGTTTGTTCTACTTCGGGATTTAATAAGCGCATTGGCGTTAAGTAACCCTCTCTACCTTCATTTAAACATCTCGATGGTTATTTTTAATTTTTGTAACTTTGTATTTTAAACAAAAATGTAATATAAAGATTTAAATAATTAAAACTAGATTAAAGCATAATGAAATTATAAAAATATGGCGTAAAAACTCACACGTGTTTGTAGACTGTTCGAGAAATATAGTATTGTTAAAAGTTACATTAGGAATTGAATCCGTTTCATTCCTTATATTTACATTATCAGTTTTAACTGTTTCTGTTACATATTTAATTGTTAGAGTGTAGAATATTCTAAACATTTGTTTTCGGCGTTTCATTAGTAGAATCTGTCCAAGCATTTTCCGTTTCACTAATTATTTTGTCAGTCGTAGCTAGATTTATTGTAGTAGATATATTTTTCTTCCTAGTACTAATTAAAACGGAATTTGTTGTAGAGTTGTAGTTGCAACATATTTGTGTTTATTAATAACAATACTGGGAAAGTTTTTCCAATTTTGGCATTTCTGATTCTTTCCGAAAATGTATTTCAAATTCGGGTATTCTTCAACAGTTGGTTTGATATCTGTTATTTCCACATCACTAAAGAAAGTAGTTAGATTCTGAAAAATATGTCCATTTCCTTCAAACATCCATTATAAACATCGTTACAAATAATAAAAGTTTCTCCGGGATCTATATTATTACAGGCGTTGTTGATAGTGGTACAATTTAAATCAAAATAATAACTAGAGTATACATTTTAATGTTGTCGATGTATTTAATAATGGGGGCATATTCAAGATCCGTATTGTTTCTATTTTTTGTGTCTAAAGCTTTGTGATTTATCAATTAAATCGTTTTGATTCACAAAGGTCCTTGTGTGGTATAGATTAAAAATTGTATCCGACATGTCTGTCGGAAATCAAAGATGGCTGCTGTTACTATAAATAGCAAAAATCTAAAAATGGCCATTATGGGTTTATTTATGTACCGATTTTGTTGAAATTTGAAACAGAAAATAGATGGCGGGGGATAAAAAATATATAACGGGTTTTTTTCCGTATGATTTTTCGTTTGTGCAATAATTACATAATGTGCAAATAAGGTTTATTTTTAGCCGAAATCTTTGAAAATCTTTAAGGTTTAAAAATTCTTATAACAAGCCTGTGTATGAGTTCATGGCCATGTACACACTAATCAAATCCTTCATGCACATCTACATATAGCAATGCATGTTTGTGCCAAGTTCCATCTCTGAGAAAAAACTAACAAATTGTGTTGAAAGAATAAAATTGTCTCAGAAGAATACGGTAACAATAAGTCGCCCTTGCACTACGTTTGGGGCAACTTAATAACCAAGAAAGAATACAATAAAAATAAGTTGTCCCAAATTGAATCACAGGACGACCTAACTGGACTCGAAAATAAGTCCCCCACCAAAACAGTCCAAATCCAAATTGGTCAAAGGTGTACAGGATTAGCTATGTCACAACCTTCAAGAATGTATATGCTTTTTTCCAAGTTCAATCTTCATAGCGCTTTCCATCTCTAAGATAAACTGGTTTTTGTTTCAAAAGAAAACAATTTGACAACAATCAGTAAGAATAAATAGCATTTATAACTAAATAAAATGATTACATACATGTATTTATTACTTTAAAATAAAATGAACTGATAAATTTTTTTAGTTAAAATGAAATATATGGCATTATTTCATAACTAAATAAAATGCTTAAATACATAAACTTATTACTTTAAAAGAAACGAATAAACTGAAGAATTGTTTGAGTTAAAATGAAATAAATAGCTTTTATAACTGAATAAAATGCTTACAAATATAAGATGCAGTCATGATTAACTTGGCCGTTCTCTTGTGAGTTTAGCTAGAACAATTTTTGATGTGAATTCATATAACATACCTGATAATTTCACAAGCCATTGTTGTTTTATTAAGAGAGGAGAATAGAAATTGTTGCATCTTATATGGACACACCTCTAATTAAGGGTATGATAAGAAAAAGACAAACTTAATTAGTAACGGGGAACTGGAAATGCAAGAAGAGCAAAAAATTTTCCACATAAGGATGGAAGACTAAATGAGAGTTCTCTAACCAGTTTAGATAGAACATTATTGATGTGTACTCTAATATGCTGGGCAATAAGTCGAACGCGTATGTTAAAGAAATCACATGGTTTCTTCAGCATTGCCTTGTACAATGTGATGGTTTTCTTTTTTGCTTTAAGTATGTATGTTTTATCTATATCACTAGCTAAAATAAAATAAATGGCATTTATAACTGAATGCAACCTGGAAGGAGAAATAGAGTTCCACCACATGATCCAGCTCGAAATAAAATGAACAATCAGCTTAGAAATTCACAAGAAGAAACAGACGATGTTTTAGGCTCGTTGGCTCCCTTGTCGGACCATGAGGATGATGGTGGAAATGTTAAAGAGTTAAAAAGGGCAAGCACTTTTGTACCTTTCAGTGTTTGTAAAGGAATGGATGGATATGATGTTGGTGGTAGACGAATTCGGAGCTGGTTTTGCGCCTAATCCTCATAGTCATATGCTTTGTAGCACTAAGGAGAAAATGTCCTTTCAGGAATTCAAAGAACGCTTTCCTTTTCATATTGATGATATCCAGATATGTGAGAAAGTAAAGGGCTCTGTCAGATATGTTTCGAAAGAAGATTATAAATGTACTGGGTTCAATTTCGTTAAAGATCACTTGTCTTGTTTGTTTGGCTTATTTGCAATCTCTTAAGGGGGATACTTTCTCTCAAGTGTCCTATCCTTATTGTAGCTTTATTCCTCATCAACAGAGACAGTTCGAAAACTTTTTTAATGAATTTGTGAAGGGAAATAAGGAGGTACGGGATGTGGATACATACCAAGACGTGGAATTGCGCCGTTGGCAACAGCCTGCACTTCGTCTGTTGGATTTGCAAAATGAAAGACAGATTTTATGGATTTATGATACTGTGGGGGATACGGGCAAGTCTTTTCTTTGCCGTTACTTGATGACTCTCAAAAATGCTATTATTTTCACTAATGGGGCTACTGGCGATATTGCTTATGCTTATAAAGGCCAACCTTTGGTTTGTTTTGATCTGTTGAAGGTAATTTGAATTACACCATCTTGGAACAAGTCAAAAAATGTTGTCTTGTTTTCTAAAAAATACAAGAGTCATGTTAAACAGTTTGACTCTCCCAGAATTGTTTTCTCCAATTTTGCACTTGATAGGGTCATGTTGTCCATGGATAGATGAATGGTGTATTATTTGACCAACGATGGCATGATTATGGAATGAAATAACAACAGAGACATTGCGAATTTCTACTATTTGTATTTATTTGAACATTAAACATATACGCTATCATAATGTTTAGAATCTTCATCGTTTTTAAATTCATTTGAATCATAATATACTTGTGTTTGTTCTACTTCGGGATTTAATAAGCGCATTGGCGTTAAGTAACCCTCTCTACCTTCATTTAAACATCTCGATGGTTATTTTTAATTTTTGTAACTTTGTATTTTAAACAAAAATGTAATATAAAGATTTAAATAATTAAAACTAGATTAAAGCATAATGAAATTATAAAAATATGGCGTAAAAACTCACACGTGTTTGTAGACTGTTCGAGAAATATAGTATTGTTAAAAGTTACATTAGGAATTGAATCCGTTTCATTCCTTATATTTACATTATCAGTTTTAACTGTTTCTGTTACATATTTAATTGTTAGAGTGTAGAATATTCTAAACATTTGTTTTCGGCGTTTCATTAGTAGAATCTGTCCAAGCATTTTCCGTTTCACTAATTATTTTGTCAGTCGTAGCTAGATTTATTGTAGTAGATATATTTTTCTTCCTAGTACTAATTAAAACGGAATTTGTTGTAGAGTTGTAGTTGCAACATATTTGTGTTTATTAATAACAATACTGGGAAAGTTTTTCCAATTTTGGCATTTCTGATTCTTTCCGAAAATGTATTTCAAATTCGGGTATTCTTCAACAGTTGGTTTGATATCTGTTATTTCCACATCACTAAAGAAAGTAGTTAGATTCTGAAAAATATGTCCATTTCCTTCAAACATCCATTATAAACATCGTTACAAATAATAAAAGTTTCTCCGGGATCTATATTATTACAGGCGTTGTTGATAGTGGTACAATTTAAATCAAAATAATAACTAGAGTATACATTTTAATGTTGTCGATGTATTTAATAATGGGGGCATATTCAAGATCCGTATTGTTTCTATTTTTTGTGTCTAAAGCTTTGTGATTTATCAATTAAATCGTTTTGATTCACAAAGGTCCTTGTGTGGTATAGATTAAAAATTGTATCCGACATGTCTGTCGGAAATCAAAGATGGCTGCTGTTACTATAAATAGCAAAAATCTAAAAATGGCCATTATGGGTTTATTTATGTACCGATTTTGTTGAAATTTGAAACAGAAAATAGATGGCGGGGGATAAAAAATATATAACGGGTTTTTTTCCGTATGATTTTTCGTTTGTGCAATAATTACATAATGTGCAAATAAGGTTTATTTTTAGCCGAAATCTTTGAAAATCTTTAAGGTTTAAAAATTCTTATAACAAGCCTGTGTATGAGTTCATGGCCATGTACACACTAATCAAATCCTTCATGCACATCTACATATAGCAATGCATGTTTGTGCCAAGTTCCATCTCTGAGAAAAAACTAACAAATTGTGTTGAAAGAATAAAATTGTCTCAGAAGAATACGGTAACAATAAGTCGCCCTTGCACTACGTTTGGGGCAACTTAATAACCAAGAAAGAATACAATAAAAATAAGTTGTCCCAAATTGAATCACAGGACGACCTAACTGGACTCGAAAATAAGTCCCCCACCAAAACAGTCCAAATCCAAATTGGTCAAAGGTGTACAGGATTAGCTATGTCACAACCTTCAAGAATGTATATGCTTTTTTCCAAGTTCAATCTTCATAGCGCTTTCCATCTCTAAGATAAACTGGTTTTTGTTTCAAAAGAAAACAATTTGACAACAATCAGTAAGAATAAATAGCATTTATAACTAAATAAAATGATTACATACATGTATTTATTACTTTAAAATAAAATGAACTGATAAATTTTTTTAGTTAAAATGAAATATATGGCATTATTTCATAACTAAATAAAATGCTTAAATACATAAACTTATTACTTTAAAAGAAACGAATAAACTGAAGAATTGTTTGAGTTAAAATGAAATAAATAGCTTTTATAACTGAATAAAATGCTTACAAATATAAGATGCAGTCATGATTAACTTGGCCGTTCTCTTGTGAGTTTAGCTAGAACAATTTTTGATGTGAATTCATATAACATACCTGATAATTTCACAAGCCATTGTTGTTTTATTAAGAGAGGAGAATAGAAATTGTTGCATCTTATATGGACACACCTCTAATTAAGGGTATGATAAGAAAAAGACAAACTTAATTAGTAACGGGGAACTGGAAATGCAAGAAGAGCAAAAAATTTTCCACATAAGGATGGAAGACTAAATGAGAGTTCTCTAACCAGTTTAGATAGAACATTATTGATGTGTACTCTAATATGCTGGGCAATAAGTCGAACGCGTATGTTAAAGAAATCACATGGTTTCTTCAGCATTGCCTTGTACAATGTGATGGTTTTCTTTTTTGCTTTAAGTATGTATGTTTTATCTATATCACTAGCTAAAATAAAATAAATGGCATTTATAACTGAATGCAACCTGGAAGGAGAAATAGAGTTCCACCACATGATCCAGCTCGAAATAAAATGAACAATCAGCTTAGAAATTCACAAGAAGAAACAGACGATGTTTTAGGCTCGTTGGCTCCCTTGTCGGACCATGAGGATGATGGTGGAAATGTTAAAGAGTTAAAAAGGGCAAGCACTTTTGTACCTTTCAGTGTTTGTAAAGGAATGGATGGATATGATGTTGGTGGTAGACGAATTCGGAGCTGGTTTTGCGCCTAATCCTCATAGTCATATGCTTTGTAGCACTAAGGAGAAAATGTCCTTTCAGGAATTCAAAGAACGCTTTCCTTTTCATATTGATGATATCCAGATATGTGAGAAAGTAAAGGGCTCTGTCAGATATGTTTCGAAAGAAGATTATAAATGTACTGGGTTCAATTTCGTTAAAGATCACTTGTCTTGTTTGTTTGGCTTATTTGCAATCTCTTAAGGGGGATACTTTCTCTCAAGTGTCCTATCCTTATTGTAGCTTTATTCCTCATCAACAGAGACAGTTCGAAAACTTTTTTAATGAATTTGTGAAGGGAAATAAGGAGGTACGGGATGTGGATACATACCAAGACGTGGAATTGCGCCGCTTGCAACAGCCTGCACTTCGTCTGTTGGATTTGCAAAATGAAAGACAGATTTTATGGATTTATGATACTGTGGGGGATACGGGCAAGTCTTTTCTTTGCCGTTACTTGATGACTCTCAAAAATGCTATTATTTTCACTAAT
The DNA here is from genome assembly GCA_029721355.1 of Tegillarca granosa. NCBI lineage: Eukaryota > Metazoa > Mollusca > Bivalvia > Arcoida > Arcidae > Tegillarca > Tegillarca granosa. The sequence continues at coordinate 170,034 of JARBDR010000181.1, forward strand.
GGGGCTACTGGCGATATTGCTTATGCTTATAAAGGCCAACCTTTGGTTCGTTTTGATCTGTTGAAGGTCATTTGAATTACACCATCTTGGAACAACTCAAAAAATGGTGTCTTTGTTTTCTAAAAAATACAAGAGTCATGTTAAACAGTTTGACTCTCCCAGAATTGTTTTCTCCAATTTTGCACCTGATAGGGCCATGTTGTCCATGGATAGATGAATGGTGTATTATTTGACCAACGATGGCATGATTATGGAATGAAAAAACAACAGAGACATTGTGAATTTCTACTATTTGTATTTATTTGAACATTAAACATATACGCTATCATAATGTTTAGAATCTTCATCGTTTTTAAATTCATTTGAATCATAATATACTTGTGTTTGTTCTACTTCGGGATTTAATAAGCGCATTGGCATTAAGTAACCCTCTCTACGTTCATTTAAACATCTCGATGGTTTTTTTTAATTTTTGTAACTTTGTATTTTAAACAATAATGTAATATAAAGATTTAAATCATTAAAACTAGATTAAAACATAATGAAATTATCAAAATATGGCGTAAAAACTCACACGTGTTTGTAGACTGTTCGAGAAATATAGTATTGTTAAAAGTTACATTAGGAATTGAATCCGTTTCATTCCTTATATTTACATTATCAGTTTTAACTGTTTCTGTTATATTTAATTGTTAGAGTGTAGAATATTCTAAACATTTGTTTTCGGCGTTTCATTAGTAGAATCTGTCCAAGCATTTTCCGTTTCACTAATTATTTTGTCAGTCGTAGCTAGATTTATTGTAGTAGATATATTTTTGTTCTTAGTACTAATTAAAACGGAATTTGTTGTAGAGTTGTAGTTGCAACACATTTGTGTTTATTAATAACAATACTGGGAAAGTTTTTCCAATTTTGGCATTTCTGATTCTTTCCGAAAATGTATTTCAAATTCGGGTATTCTTCAACAGTTGGTTTGATATCTGTTATTTCCACATCACTAAAGAAAGTAGTTAGTTTCTGAAAAATATGTCCATTTCCTTCAAACATCCATTATAAACATTGTTACAAATAATAAAAGTTTCTCCAGGATCTATATTATTTCAGGCGTTGTTGATAGTGGTACAATTTAAATCAAAATAATAACTATAGTATACTTTTTAATGTTGTCGATGTATTTAATAATGGGGGTATATTCAAGATCCGTATTGTTATTGTGATATTATTTCTATTTTATGTGTCTAAAGCTTTGTGATTTATCAATTAAATCGTTTTCAGGTATTGATTCACAAATGATGTGCATGGGGACCCAAGATTTAGAAGACTTACTGGATGTGAATGCTGATGGGGAGGAGTTTTGGATGATTAAGGCAGTTACTAAGTCAAGAAGAGACTATACCCCATACAGAGGAAAGTTATAACAATGCAAGATTAATCGATTGGAGAAAAATAAGATGAGAAGGTTTAAGATCGTTGCCCCTAACATACCTTTATTTGGTTACTTAAAAGGTCATTCACAACAAAGATGCAACACAAGAAAAGAGAAAAAAATCATCTGAAAATGTCACCAAGCTCCAATCTCCTGTATTGACACCCGTATTAAATAATGAATACAACAGTGAGGACGAGTTCCAGGTTGGTGGGAGTGAAACGATAAGGTCTAAAAAAAAAGATGAATATCCAAGAAATCAAATGAAAAAAAAACACCTTAAAGAAAATATTAATATCCAAAATGAATACATTGTTTATTTAATCGACTAAGTGTTTAGTCCAAAGTTAAACGGTTTTGTACTACTATATATTGTTAAATTAATCAACATATGGCTAGGTAAGAAAATAAAATCACGATATCATGATTAAAAACGGTTTATAGAACACGTGTTGAACACTATAAACCAAAATTCCAAAGAGAAAGATCCTAATGAGGATACCATACAAATTTCTATTTCACAAATTGGTTTTAAAAACCCTTTATTTTTAAAATTTAGAAAAGTCAGAGAACTCAAATCTAGCTATGTTATTGAACAATTAAAAAAATCAATTTTAGGCACTGCAGACGTTTAATGATATGTTTGAAATAACTATAAGAATTTAGCAAACGAGCGAAAATGACTTATCACCACCATCAGAATCAGAAAATGATGAGATTCAAATGATGGTGATAATCAATACAACCCTAAAACTCCAATACATCGACCCTACAAATGTCTCATGATCAAGAGTTTCAGTCTGAAATGCCAGACAAAACACTCGATCATCGTTTATTTACATTAAAAGAAAAGAAGAGAGTTTTAAGAATAAAAATTTAATGTCGAAGAAATTATTTATGAATTAAAATTAAAAGACCAATTATTAAATGAAAAATGGTCGAAACATATGATGACTTTACACCAATTTTTTGAAAGATGTTTGGATCATTCCACAACAGGATTAGATCCAAACCAAGATCTCGTAAAAGTCTTTGTTAGCAGCATATGAGTGCGTCTACAGTAAAAACAAAGGGATCTTTTGTTGGGGACAAAGGGTCTATTGTGTGGAGACAAAAGGTCTATTGTTTGGAGACAAAGGGTCATGGGGACAAAGGGTGATTTCAAATTTGAATCAACCAATCAGAGGTCGAGATGTGGATAACAATTTTAAAAATCAATATGTTTTATTGTTTTTGAAGTACTTTAAACTCATTGGTCGAAAGTCGCAAAACAAATGATGTGCTTTGCAACGATTGGGTTAGCATGACGTCGATAGTCTAAAAATGTATATAAGCGCTTGAAATTCAAAGCAGGGCTATCAGTTCTTTCCAAAACTTTCAGAGTGAGATCACGTTTATTATCATCATGAGTTCTTCAACTCCAGTCTGCAGCATACCAGAAATATCGCAGTTTGGCCCAATTAAAAAGGAGAGCAGAAAGAAGATCAGGTATGAAGTTTTAAAGAAAGTGAAGAAAAACCTTCAGTCTGATTTTGATCGGGAGTCTGTTAATAATTATGAACCACTCGTGATAGATGATACCATACACGATGACAAACTGACAGAAACATGTTTGGACACTCCAAAAACATTTCAAGATAACGTTGAATTATGCCGGTTGCATTTAGGTGATGAACGCTATGTGGTTGCTGTACCATTCAAAGGAGAATTGAAAATCCACATCAGACAATACGAAGTTGGTAACAAAGGACGATATCCAACTAATCGCGGCGTCGCCCTGAATCTGGAGAAATGGAAAAAATTGGAGGAACTGTATTCAAGTGAAGTAGACACTTTGATAAACAAGTTTGATAGAGAGGGAGAAACCGTCGACTGTAAATATCACCTGGGTAGCAATTTCTATGTGTCTGTGAAACGTCTCATTGCTAGGGTAGACATCCGTAGATGGTTTTTACCCCAGGATGCAGAGAACATTGTGCCGACACGAAAAGGCATTTCACTGACATTTGCTCAATGGAACTATGTAAAAAGTGCAATGTCGCTGATCAGACAGCTATTGAGAAAAGAACTTGATGAAACGGATTTTTGTGAAAATTCAGGGGATCATCACAATCAAATGGGATATTTTTCTTGTGCTAATTGTAATCCAAATGGCTACATGGATTTACTAGATAATTAGATTGTAAGTTAAACAATATGTTTTGTAGATACATTACATGTAAAGTATGATTTTATAATGTTAATAAAACAACATCATATTGTTATTTTTCTTTGTTTAATTTAATTTAATAAGGGAACATAAGAGTTGAAAAACATATACTTAAGCATAGCACTTAACATAGCCTAACATACACAAAATAAGAAAACATAGTCTGATAAACATATTGAAACCACTGATTATGGAATTCCGACATAGATATTGTCTATAATAAGGCGAACTGTTTAGGGGTATAAAAGATGTTGCTTGAGATTTAATGCATTATTAACAATGTTGTCTCAGGAGGAACAAGATTATTTAAAAGCAATCTGGACAGACCCTAGTCATCCTGGGTCGTTTGCAGGTCCCCATAAATTATACAAGATCGTTAGAAAAGAAGGCAAATTCAACATTGGTTTGAAGCGTATAAGACAATTTCTGTCCGATCAAGACGCATATTCGCTGCAAAAAAGGGTACAGCGAAAATTCCCTAGAAACCGTGTCATCGTAGAAGGTATCGATGCACAGTGGGACTGTGATCTTATGGATCTGAAAAATCTAAGTAAATGGAATGAAAAGATTCAATATATTTTAGTTGCACAAGACGTGTTTTCTCGATACGTCTTTGCTGTACCTATGAAACAAAAAACCGGGCAAGAAACTGTGAAAGGGTTTAAAGAAATATTTTCTAGTGGAAGAAAACCTAAAATGATAAGAGCTGATAAAGGTTCAGAATTCAAAAACAAATGGGTCAAGAATTTCCTCAAAAACCAAGGAGTGCATTTAATCTTTACACAAAACGAAACAAAGAGTAACTATGCAGAAAGAAGTATACAAAACATAAAAAATAGATTTTACAGAATGTTTACAGAAACAAAATCGTATGAATATTTGAGTAAACTGACAAATCTCATCAAAAGCATTAACGATACACCATCCAGACCACTAAAGGGCATGGCACCTTCAGAAGTCAATGACAGAAACGAAAGCGAAGTGAGATTAAATCAATACTTGGTAAGAACTAAAACAAAATTGCATGGAAATATAACCAAACAGCCTAAGTCAGAAAAGAAACCAAGGAAGAAAAGAAACAGACCTGTGTTTAAGTACAAAATAAATGATCTTGTACGTATAACGCATTTAAAGAGGCCGTTCATGAGAGAATACGATCAAAAGTGGACGGGTGAAGTTTTCAAGGTAAGCAAACGGATTAAAAGAGAAGGAATTCCAGTATATTACCTAAAAGATATGGACAACGACCCCCTCGGGGGATCATATTATTCACAAGAGTTACAACGCGTCAACAAAGACGAAAACTCCGTGTGGAAAATCGACAAAATTTTAAAAGAACGCACAATTAACAAGGAAAAACAGTTTTACGTGTCATGGGAAAACTGGCCTTCCAAATTCAATTCATGGATTAAAGAGCAGGATATACAATCTGTATGAAAAAGGGATGTCATTTTCGGAAATATTCATTTGCCGTCAATATGTCTAAGAGGATGGTTCTAAGATCGGGAGACTGTAAACAGGTATATCCCGATAACAAAACGTGTGACTTCAGAGTATTGATACCAAAACCTTTACAATTAACAGGAAACTGGACTGTGTCGTTGCTAGAACTTGCATATCAAGGTTCCAAAATTCCTACGGAAAAGGACCTTTACATATGTTGTAACTTATGTAGAGATACAATTGTTGGTGATAGTGAAATACCACTCTTGCGGCGACTGTTTATTAGCAAGCGTGCGGAAAACCTAATATTGAGTGTTCCCTATGGTATCCCTCTCAAGATCAATACATTCCAGGAGATACACGTCTATATAATGACATCCAAAAACGAATTAGCTTCATTTCTCACTGGACAGTTGACGGTGACACTTCAACTGCAGAAAAAACCCTTTTAAAGATGGTGGGATCAACGTACATATCGAATCCAGAGGCGTGGAAGGATTTTTATCACAAAATGACCACGGGAACACTGAAAACGGATAAATATAAAGGTCATCAAGTGGGAGGCGGCATAAGTGGAATGTATTCCAATAAACCCTATATGATACCAATTAGACTTCATACTGCCGAAAATAAAAGTAAAGAAACAGTGAAAGAAATAACACCAACTGCTGCCGACGAAGCTAGGGCACAATCGGAATTCAATGATGCAGTCAAAAATGACGCGCCTAGAGTTCCTATAAAAGGCAAGAAACGTAAACGTAAAGTCAGTTCTAAGAAAACCACCAAGAGAGTAACATCTCAGAAGAAAAAGAAAGCTGTAAAACGCAAGGAGACTAAGAAAGGTCGGAAGAGAAAATCCCCCTCCGATTCAAACAACATTTTCAAGAAATTAAAATATGGCATTTCTCAGTGACTCTATTAAGGACATTGGGCAACCGGACGTTTTATCTTTATTTACTGCACCGCTTAACCAAGTAGCTATCGAGAAAATATATTACAACGAATGCAGACCGGTGTCTTCCTTCAGTTCGGAGAACGCTCCAGTTGAAATTACGGTACCAGGCGATGGCAATTCGTATATCGATCTACGTAGAAGTCGACTCTACATGAAATGCAAGGTCGTGAAATCAGACGGCAGTGCTTTGGTACCCCAAGAGGCAACCGGCATCATAAACATGCCTTTGCAGACCATATCCTCTGAGTGTACATTTTCATTTTATTGACTTTTCATATGACAAAGAAATGTGGAAGGGAAAACTGTTTGTTAGGTTGTGTTCTTTCATATTTGCTAATAATTTAAACTTTATCTTCATTTACCATTCAATAATGTGACTATATTTGATTTAGCATGACCCATATATACTTCAACTAACATTTTTCAGTAATATTATTCACAGGCAGTTGACTGGAATGAAATATACAATTTTATCATTGGCATTATGCTTCATGCCCTGTGTGTAACATATCATTTTATACTATAAAAAATTTTGTTTTAGACAAAGACAAAGCAAGATCAGTGCAGTTCTAGATTAGATGTATCGACAATGAACAAAGCAAAAGAAATTATAGTCGATAAGTCACTGTCATTAGAAGCTGCTCAGTTTTTCCCTACAGGACAGTGTGAAACAATGAGCAGGGCAGTAGACAGTAAAAGGATACCCCAAGAGCATGTTTGCATTGCTGTTAGACGCCATCTTTCAACTTTACAGACACCAAAGGATACTAAACCCATTGTTTTCTGGAATGGGTATGGGTCTTTTGATTGGCATGGTATACAAACCCTGATAGCATTACATGCAAAAATGATTTTGCAAAGAGAAGTTGAAGAAGAAAAGATATGGATGGCAGAATATCCAAATAAATTTAGGAATTTAGATTTTCCAGATATTTCTAGTATAGAAATGTATAGACACTATGTTTGGAATCAGCCTAAGTCAGCTGTATTAAATTGTCCGTCAGTGGAGTATTTAACACAGTAGTTGTGTGATAGAACCTTGTCTGAGACAGTGATTAATCTGTTAAATAAACAATCAGTGGACGATACATATATTTTGTTTCATCCCTGTCTTATTGATGACAGACAAGCTAAAAGGACAATTAATCGGTTATTGAAATCTTCGTCAAAGAATTCGCATTTAATTTTAAATGTCCAAAAACAGACAAAGAATGTGCTTGTTTCCAATGCCCATGAGATTGGAAGTCACTGGTCATACTGTACCCTAACTACAGACTTAGAAAAAGGGGTTTACATAGATTCTCTTGGATGGCAAGTACCTTCTAACTTAATGCTGTTTATCAGTCCTCTTCTGAAATCAGTAGCTGAGAAAAGAAATATCAAATTCCAGTTACCAGAGCATCTCAACACATTACATTCTACTTCCACTGAGCCATTTCATGTTTGCAACAAAACCTGCAATCCTATGGCCCCATTTCAAACATGTGGCAATATATGTGGTGTAGTTGCAATAGCACTGTGCGCCTTGAGTTTGAATAAACCAAAATGGGAAGCATTGATAATGAACAAAACCTCTAACAATGATCTAGCAACATATGAAGTTATAAAAAATCCGTCTGAGCATGCAAAGTACCTAAGGTTTTGCTTAATGTCATGGATTGCAGCAGGGAATGTGAATGTCAATAATATTTGCAAATGTGATAATGATTCTGAAGAAGTAGAACAGTTTCAATATGCTACAGATGTTGGAGTTCCAGAAAGTAATGTTTCTATAGAGACACTGAATGTAGCGGTAGACTGTATTGATAAACAGAACAAAGGCAAAGAGACACAAAACAAAGTTAAGGTAAACTGTCATTCATATATATAAATTTATAAAATAATACAATAATGACTTAGACATGTCCAGGCCAAAGTTTAAAGGCCCCTTATATTATGAATAGTAATATTTTCAGTCATAGGACTTTTTGTTTTGTCTGATATCTTTAGCTACTATTAAGATATTACATATTTGTAACATGGTAAAATTTAAGTTTAAGTGAACTGAGATTTGTAAACCAAATGCAAAGATTAAGAACAAAGGCAATTTCTTGAGGTATGGACTAATGAATATGCCAAAAAGGGTTTCGGTGTTACTTGACGTAGAAAAAATAATTATGTAGATCCATTGAAAATTTACTCTGTTTTCAAACTCTGAAACATTTTTTGCCAAAGGAAAGCAGATTTTTTGTGTGAACTGATAAGATAAATGTTAAATTAATAAAAACATCTATATAATATTATACAATTTTGTATCACAGATTCAACAAGCTCACAACAAATCAGGCCAAAAGGTGAAGAAAGCAGTCACACAGTCAAATAAAACAGGTATGGCAACTGATGATCATAACAATGATAACATATCATTACAAACTAGGTCATGACCTTGAACTTTGACCTTGACCACGTTTTGAAGGTTATTTCAAGAAAAAGTCAAAACTGAAAAGCCCATGTCAATATCTATTTATATAGTCAAGTTATAATAATTTGAGGCCATTTTACAAAATTTTTAAAATTAAACGCATAATATGGAACTTATACCATTTATTCACTAATGCTATTGTAGACTATTGTTTGCTATTACATTTAAAATTTAATTCGGGCATTTTCACCAAATTTGATAAATATTAGACCTCCAAAATCATATTTAGGTGTTTCAAGTACATAATTGAATGGTATAACTATAAATATAATGTACCTTTGTAATTTTTCGTAATAACTATTTAACTTTAACTTAATTATATATATATACCTCTAGGCTTATTGAAACCAAAAAGACCTTGTCCATTTTGTGGAAAGTTTGTTGGGGATTAAACCAAACATTTGCGGAGCAGGATTCAAAAAGATGAAGAAGAGGTAAAGGCAGCCCTAGAAATGAAAAAGAAGGACAGGGACAATGCTTTTAAAATGCTAAGGCGTAAAGGTTATTTCAATGTTAATGTACAGAGAATAAGGGATGCTGGTGATGATGCTTATATAATAACGGAACGTAAAAGAGGACAGTGTAAGGAGCAGGGTTTTTGCTCATTGTGCAATGGTGTCTTTGTTAAAGCTTATATCAGTAGACACAAAAAGATATGCAACATGTTGGTGCATCTTTAAAACAACGTTCCGTTTCTTCATTCATAATTAATGGCTCTGGGTTCGCAAGTATGTTTTTGATATAGTTTTCCTCTTGTATCATATTATCTATAAAATGTTCTGCTGCATTTTGACCTTTAGACAACTCAGACACTGATACCACTTAGATTCAAATGACAAACAATAACCTAATAATATGTCTTCACATTTAAGGAGTATCTTGGTAACGATTTTCTCAACTTTCATTTACACATGTTTTCATAAATGTAAGTTGGGAAATATCATTGTGACTCCATTTAATGATGGTTTTAACTATAGTTATAATTAAATAGATTTTACTTACATTTACTGTCACTTAGCAGCTATACCATACTGATGTTATAATAGGCTACACTTCGAACACATGTAGAGTGACTTTTTAAATAGAGGGCGTTTTGTTGCTAACAACAAACCTTATGATGTGTTGCAAACACAGGGTCATAGCCTCACTTTGTGTTGCCAACAGCATAACGTTTTGAGACGCCTCGTCTCTATAAACATGTTTTGGCGTTGCTAGCAGCTCGTTACTTGTTGTAAACAAGCGGTCATCGCCTAGGTTTGTGTTTTGGTGTTGTTAGCCGTTGCTAACAACATCCATTACACCTTCTTCTCTGTGTCTAGGCAACTACCAAAACAAACACAGCCGCCATTACTCCTCCTACCATACCTCTATACAAGCTGCTTGTATTGACATGTAAGAAAAGCATGATTTGATTGGTATAAAATTAAATACTGACTTGAATATACGCGAATTCAAATCTCTATTTTGTCATATTACAGACATAACTGCTAGAGATAACAAGGTCCCGATTGGAAAATAAAACTCGACAGAAATTTGAGGTCTTTTTTAAAAAAAGAATCTACAGTAAGTGAAATTTAAGTGTGTGGAAATTTCAACTTTATAGCTATACATGTATTACGTTTTCAGACTTCTCCGGATACTCCAGATTAATTTAGCAAGAGTTGTCCTAATTTTAGTCAATACAATATCACAATTTTCTACATTATGGTTTAAAGTTTAAAAAATATACCATTTAGCAAAATTTTCAGCCATCTTAATTTTTGAAATTTATTTAAAACAAAGGTCTGTTCCCTCATGAAATACATTCCTTTGCTGGATTTTGATTTATATAATTTTGGAACTTTAGATTCATTAATTTTCAACTGTTTTGCATATGTCATTTAAAACTATCAAACTTTTCGGCTCCTAGTGTCACTGATGAGGAATGATTTTCCGAAATGTGCACATCTAGCACATCAAAATTTAGCAGGTATTTGTTATATATTAAATATGATACTGGATCAATAAAATAACAGACCTGAAATGTTCGAAATTTAATAACAGTTTTAAAAAGTTTTCTCAGGTCGCATAAATACAAGACAAATTGTCTAGAGACGTCTTAAAAAGAAAAATTCTTACCTGTATAAAAATAAGTCATGATCCATGAAATTTTTTGTGAACAAAATAAGATATAACACCACAATCCGCAATTCGTGAATGATTATTTATTTTTATAATATTTTTATTTTTTAAGAGTTTCATTATGTCCTTTTTTTCGATCAGTCATGATTTATTATTTAATCATCCAGGACCTTTAGTTCCTCTTCCATATACCAAATTGAAACTAAATCGGTTGATAAATAAACGTGTATCAGCCATTTATCACTTTTTGCTATTTATAGTAACGGCGGCCATCTTGGATGCCGCAGGAAGTTGATTTGTGCGAACTTTAATCTGCATCACCTAGGGACCTTTCACACCAAATTTGGTTAAAATGTGTCGAGGAGTTTCAGAGGAGAAGATTCAAGTTTACGCACGGACGCACGCACGCTTCGCCATGCCATAAGCTCAGCTGGCTATTGCCAATTGAGCTAAAAATGATGCTATACCCTGAACTCTTATTATTTTATTTATTTATCTTATTATTTTCTCTTGCATTGATGTATCTATCATTTCAATCTCCTCCACGGAAGAGAACAGTCCATCCCTAAAATCACCGGCAACTCAGTACTATTTTTTAATTTCCTATTTCTACGTGATAAAAAAATGATTTTGCAAATCGGAATGAGGTTTGGTAGCTGTTCAAACGGGCGACCTTAAATCTTTGAGGTGCTCTTCAAGCTGAAATCATATATTTTTTAAAACAGACTTCATTAATTTATAATTTTCATTACATGATTTTATTTCGTTTAGCAAGACACATCTCTATTTTTTTTCAAATGCACTTTCTACTGTCAGTTAAAATGATGTTGATCCTTTTAGTTTTTTTAAACAGACGGACTTCATTAATTTATAATTTTCATTACATGATTTTATTTCATTTGACAAGACACATTTCTATTTTTTCCTTCTTGTATTTAAGGAACAGTTGTTCACTGAATTTATGATGTAAATAATACTCTACAAATTTAGATAGGTAAACATCTTTATTTCTGTCAATTTACTTAAGAATATAACTAGAAGCGGTTCTTCCTTTGAGTTAAATTCGTGTTGTTAAACTTAACAATTTTCAAAATTTTTGAAAGGAAAAGCATTTTAACAGCTGGACATTCTCTCAGATTATTATTATTATTTTGTCGCAAAGATTTTTTTTTAAAAATTATTTTTAAAATTTATTTTATAAAAAAAATATTTATTTATTTTTGTAGGGACGGTGTTTTTAACTCGCCTTTTGGCACTCCAAGTGCTGGGCCCTCTACGGCCGCTGCCAGTGAGGGAACACCCGAGAACCTTCGAAGAAGGTTGTTTACAAGTCCAGGATTTACCCCCATTTCGAATGGGACTGCAACCCCCCAGGGAACACCCACAAGGTCCCCATCCATTCTATGGGCTACGTAAGTAACACTTAATATATTATAACTGAAGTCGATTTTATTTATTTTAGATAGTTTAGAAACCTTTATTTTCTTGTCTGCTAAACTTCTTGAAATAATGTTTAGAATAAATTATGTTATTATTGTGGTATCTGTCAGATTGCTAGCGATTGTATCATTAAGTACCGGTACACTTGGCTTATTCAGTTATATTTTCGAGTTACCTCCCTTTTAGCAAATACACACATAAGTATATTGGCCAATAGCACGCAATTTATTTTAATTTTTCTTGTAGTGATGACTCCACTTTATATATATCTTCTGACGAAGAAGATGAGAAAATGAGAGTATTCTACTAGTCTTCAATTTTTGTTGTAATAAGTATTCCAGATGTGTCGATTGACTTTTGGATATTCTCTGGGAGGTACTCGTGCTTATTTCAATCTTTAACTTATTTTGACAGTGGTGTCAACCAAACTTTATAAAGTTCACAAATTGGGTAGATTTGTGTCAAATCTACGCAGTCACCTACTACGAAAATACACCTTAGACGTTATTTGTTTATTAAAATGTTAACACGTGTTTATGGTTTCTTATATTTATATTTTCAGAGACAAACTAAAAAAGGAGTTAAAGGAATTGCAGAATCAACTTCAAATAATCCTAAATAGGATTGAAGACATTTCTGACCTGCTTGAACAAGCAGGTCAATAAAATTAAAACAAAGCAAGTTGAATTAATAAAATCGTAATTAATTTTCAAACAGTTTGTTTTATTGGATCATTATGGATTTAACGTAACCCAGTTAAGACCATTTCATTAGAATAATGGAATAATGAAAATGTTCAGTGGCTTGTAAAGCAGACTATCGCAGTTTCTAGTGTGCTAAACTCTAGTGGTTGTTTTCAAGTTTAAATACCATCAGTTCGATATATTAGTTAAAATGTGGTTTTCTCGTACCACTCCTATTTTCTACACTAGTAGTTCAGTATCATGAAAATGTGTTAAAAAGCGGTGTTCTCGTACCACTCGTTTTCTTCACCCGTATTTCACTAACATTTGATACTTTTTATTTGTTTTAACCGCACACATCGAAATAAGTGGTATGATTGTTGTTAAATAACAAAAAAAAATTAACAAAAAAGTGAAATAATTGAATTATATGTTTCTAAGCTTGCTACTGGATAGAGAATTGAGAAATTCGTTTAAACGATTCGATCATAAAAGCAAATAAATTAATATCATGATATGTTTCCTCAAAGATATACTGAAATATGAGGTTCAGGATACATACTTGTTATTGACCGCAAGTAATTTATTGACATTTTATACGAAATCAGCCTTTTGTCAAATAAACTTATTTCTATATAAATGTATATTTATACTTCGGTGACTCTTCCATTCATAAATTCTTACATATATCCATGATTAACAAATTTAAAACTAAAATGATTACCTTTTGTGTGTATTTTGCGATGTCTAATCGTTTCAATTGTTAATTAAAATGCAACTAACTGTTATTTTTTTCAAATAAAATACGCAGATGTTATTGCTTTGAGCTTCTTTGTTTTGTGGTCAAACCCATGACTTTTTAATCGATATTCGTTTTATAATTTCAAAAATTGATTATGAAAAAAAATCATCGAACAATTTTTGTAATTTTTCAATGATTGGTTCGTTTAAACGAATTTGTTATTTTCTCTGGTTACAAAGAATCAGCGTCCCAACTACATGATGTTTACCGTGATACATCATATGCTGATTGGTTGTTTTTAAATTGTGTGATCTCCTCGATTATTTTCGAAAGATTGTGGTCTGGCAGACACTTGCCCTTCTCTGATTGGTCCGTTTAAAATCCTAGTCGGTGATTAGGGGCCGTCGTAATTGTAAATTGTAAAATATTGCATTTGTATTAAACATTTGCTTCTGTACTAGAAATTGAATTATTTGTTCTTCTTACAGATGCTTCGTAAGTTGGTGGAAAGAGGTCTGCAATTCGAAACCTCTCTATTAAAATGTTACCATTAATATTGCCTAATCTTCTAGAAATAGATGTCATAGAATTTCTTCTAAAAAGTTCAAATAATATAAGTGTTAAAAACATTATTGAAAGCACTGAAAAAAAATCTCAATTACAATTGATTCTTCCCTTTGCAGTTATTCATCCTCCCTAAGCAGATTCATCACACTTTGGGTTCAGACGTCTTTCCATCATCTGAAAATACATCACTACAAGAGCTTCGCATGGCAGAGCATGATACGCCCGTCAAATCTGCAAGTCATTTATGTGGATATTTTGTTTATTATGAACTGTAAAGGGACTTATACAGTTCATATGAGCTGTTCATAATCAATAAGTCAATTAAATTATTCATCACAATGATACAAAATGCAGTGCACAATTCAACAAGTACAATAAAAAACAATAGTAATTATTGAGATTTTGGTATTATTTTCAGTAACAAAATAGACTTACGACCAGCCACACCATTTATATAATTTTACCATCATGTTCTTGTAACCTTCATCACAAAATTGAGGTAATCTCTAGTATACTGGGTTGTTTCAAAGACAGCAAGTTCTTCAGCCTACAACTCTATGTGTATCTGCTCCCTGGTAGAATAAGTAGAAGTATCCACCAGAATAAGGAAAGCTTTGGATAAGTAGTCCAGAGGTCACAGGTTCAATCCTTGGGTGGGGTGAACTTCTCTGTGATAAATGATCTTGGATATTGAGCCAAATGGTCATTTGTCTCTCACCCCTGATTAGAGAAATCATTCCAGATTATTAGTCAATCACAAGCGGAGAAACTGGTAATTGCTGGTGACAAACATGCGGGTAGTATTCAAAGGGAGATAACTCAAAAGTAAAGGAAGCTTGAGTTACTGTTCTTGTGCACTGCACTTCTCATCATTGTGATAAGTAAACATACCAAGTTTCAAAACATTCCAATCATGGGTGTCAAAGTTATAATGCAGACAAACACTCTGGCAGCACACAAAGGGGAATAACTCAAAAATTAAGGAAGCTAGAGTTACGGTTCCTGTGCACTGCACTTTGCATCATCGTGGTATGTAAGCATACCAAGTTTCAAGTCATTCTGACCATAGAGGTCAGAGTTATGGGCCAGACAAACCCGCCGCGTACTCTGGCAGCACACAAAGGGGAATAACTCAAAAATTAAGGAAGCTAGATTACGGTTCCTGTGCACTGCACTGGCATCATCGTGGTAAGTAAGCATACCGAGTTTCAACTCATTCTGACCATCGATGTCAAAGTTATGATCCGGACAAACATGCTAACAGCATTCAAAGGGGAATAACTCAAAAATTAAGGAAGCTAGAGTTACGGTTCCTGAGCACTGCACTTCGCATCATCGTGGTAAGTAAGCATACCAAGTTTCAAGTCATTCTGACCATAGATGTCAGAGTTATGGGCCGGACAAACCCGCCGCCAGTACGCCCGCCCGCCAAGGGTGATCCCATAATACGCCCGTCTTTGACGGGCGTATAGAAATTCATGAGCAGATTGCAGAAAAACAGCCTAAACACTTTGATTTTATCCTCTTGTGACATTGGAAGCCCTTTAAGCCTTTGACTAAAACTGTCTGGATCATGCATCAAGTCAATGATTTTCATTATTAGTTGATAAATCTCTGGAAATGAGACCGCTAGATCGAATTTTGCTTCAATTACAGCTTCAGGATTATAAAAGCTGCAAAGAGCTTCCAGTTTATCAGGATCGTTGGTTATTTTACTCATAACATTTCTTAGTCTTATTGAATCCATCCTAAAAAACAAACAAAAAAAAAGATTAATCATTCCTGCTGTTATTAGACAGGAACTTCGGCAGTGGTTTTAATATATACTGATGGATCAAAAGATGGTGATCGGGTAGCTTCTGATGCCATTGTTGGAGATGAAACAATAAACATTCGTCTTCCAAATGAAAGTTCTATATTTACAGCCGAGACTAAAGCAATTTTTACTTGCTTTACAATATATTTCAAAATCGCCTCATAACAATTTTTAATTTGTTCCGACTTTGTCAGTTCTTCGGGCAATAAAGAGTAGAAAAATAGATCACCCCCTAATTCTGATATTCTGGAATTGCATACATCGTTCTCGTATGCTTTTTCAGATTTTAATAAAATTATTAATTATTGTCGGTTGCCTAACTCTACTGAGCAATTTTACTATGAATTCCAAAATAATTTTTCAAACAGTCAGTTCTGAAAATGTCGTACAATTGGAACAATCTCCTGGGACGGTTTCTGAAGGAAGAGGTAGACGATGAATTTTGGTTCGATTACTGGTAACTGGTTTATAGAACTAGATTTCCCAGTAACGGTTCAGTGGACCAGACCACTTTGTTGGGACGGTGCATTATAGAATGCACAAAGCTGAACCCGGACGTCCTAACAGCTCTGCCTAGAACACTTCGAGGGTTGGTGTTTTCTGAGATGGTGCGGCGTGACATCATTTGGCGTCACTGGTCACTGTAGTTGACCAGTACCAACATCATAAAAGGCCCTTTTAAGGGCCACCCATATCATTAGAAAAGTATCTTAGTTGTAAAGGTAGAGTAAAGAAAAACTTTATGGCTTACAAAATTATTAGTGTCAACAAGAAAAAGAAAATGACAATTGTGAGTTTCTGCACTCAATCAGTCAACAAATATTCTGAGGGCGAAGTGCTCGAAATGTTCAAAGGTATGTTCCATTTATTTATAATATTTTGCATTTGTTTTATCAATATACTCAGTACCCTTCAACGTGAAATAATAGTTTGTGTGTGTGTGTGTGTTCGTATTTCCTCTTTTACACGATACACAATTCATATTTTATTGTTGAAATATGTCTAAGTATTGTTAACCTGGAAGTTAGGAAAGTTTTGCTTAACATGTGAGTGTGCGGGTCAGGTAAACTTAATCATTTCTTCTTTTTCTTTTCAGGAAACAGAGATGGACAAGACTGTTGAATTAAATGTTATTAATATTCATATAATATTGAAAAATAAAAAAATATAATTATTTGAAAAACAGACGTTGTTGGTTTTTGATTTTTTAAAAACTGTGAGAGATAACACCTTACAGATTTGAGGAAAAATAGGATTTCGCTAATAACATTTTAAAATAGCCAAGAACAGGAAGCAACAATGGCACGGTCAAGGGAAGAAGTATGCAATATCCAGCAACAAAGACCAAACCCAAGACGATCTCAAGAACAACAGCTGTCTGGGATGCGGTCCTACGCTTCAGGCACAGATCCTTGCATTGATGCCAATATATGTCCATGGAAAAACGTCGGAGGATATAATTCCAAGGCTTAACTACGAAATACATTTTAAACCATTAGGAAAAGCATATTTTTCACAGGACTATTGGTAGCACGCCATTCAGATGGAAATACCCAACCCTCACTCATTCGATCGTGTATGGAATTGTAGAAATCACGACCCAAATATGTTAAGTATTATAGAATATATTGTCTCAGATAAACAGAATGAGCAAAACCCTAGAAATGCAAGTTAACCATACCATTATGCAAGTTCATACATTAATCCCCGAGAACTTTTTGCCATCATCTAACTCGTATGGAAAACGTTCTTTGCTACCATTTATAGGTCAGTTTAGCGGGACCTCAGTTGAAACCCTGAACCTGCCTCCAGTACATCAAGCCAGTACCCAACATGGAGAATGACACCACAGTTATATTCACTTGTTGCTTAGACTGTTGCTGATGGTAAAACTCCCATTCTACCTGACTGCCATGGAGTCCTTGTATCTACAAGACTTCCGAGACCAATCAACCAGATAAAGATATAAATGAAGATTAGTTTAAAGGCATGAGACTGTTGGACAATGAAAAGATGGTCAACATGTGGAATGAGACATATCGGTTACACCGAGAACAGAATCAAGAGTGCCAGACAGCTTCAAACAAGTGAAGCAAGACGTGGGATGGAGACTCACATAAAAATGTGAAAAATCTGGTTTCGAGTCTAAAGAATACAAACTATTCAAAGAAATCAAAAACAACAAGCCTTGAATCAATGCTGCAGCACCAAATCTGTCTTTTGCGATAGGGTTACAAGATGCACCTATCAGTACCAGAAGAGCCAGACTATGTTAGCTGCCATAGATGTGCCACCACCTGTTAAAACCAGCATGCAGAAAACAGCAATCAAAGTAGCCAAGGCAACAAAAGAGTTAAATGAATCAGATGGCAGAAATAACACAAACTGTTATAGACATCAAGAGAGAGAGGAGTAATGGACCCAACCGAGGTCAACGTGTCCATGGATGCCAGATACAACACTATTAACATAGCCAAAACAGAAGGAAACCAGGTCGGAATACTTCACAATCAATCAGTTTAGCCATGGATGCCAGATACAACACTATTAACATAGCCAGCAGAAGGAAACAAGGTCAGAATGCTCCACAATCAATAAATAAGCCATAGAGACTGTCACAGACAAACAGTATATACTGGGAACAATGCACCAAAACAAACTTTGCTGAAAGGGACATTGGCTAAAGAACACAAGATTTGATGTTACCTGTCCTGGAGGCAATGCTGACTACACAGCAAACCTAGCTTAACCTGTGCCACTCTCGGAATATGAAATTGGCAGAGAAAAGGCAGAAAAATTTGGACTCATTATAGACGCAATTAAAAATTCTTTGATGGTATACTTTTACTAGTCTACATTTCAAAGGACAAGGGGCGGGTATCATGTCCCGCTCATATATGAATATCCGATTATTGGAAATTCCAGCCAACATTTTCGTCTCATATCTTTGGTGGATATTTTGTTATTTGCTTAGTTTCTGTTTGAATATTCAATAATAATTTCATTCTCGCTTTCCGTTGGACTGAATTTAGTTTGATTTTTTGTTATAAAACGGACAGGACTGAGTTCTCTGTAAAGACAAAATGGCTATTACAACTTTCACACAACGTGTCAAACCCAATGGGGATTTAGGAGTTTCGCACTACTTTCGGCAGAATGAAAGCGCTAACTGTAGTAGAAAGAAAAGGCTTTCTATATGTGAATGCTTATGACAACAGAATTGTCAATGGTATCATTCAAGTGAACTATGATGTACAAGTGAACTATGATGTAAAAGATGTCTTCATATTAAAGAATTATCAAAACAACGTATTTCTAGCCACTTTTACAACCTGTCATGCACGACTCGAGCTTAACGAAGACATGGTGCCGTTACAGGAAGATCGTTTTGTATCATAACACTGACAGTGTTATCTACATTAGTAATCCAGGTGTTACGGAACAAGAACTTGGCGATTATCTGGGAGACCTGACGGACGAATTCATCCAGGAACTTGGAATACTTCTTTCGTTGGCGGCGGTCCTTAACAATATGCGTAAAAAACTAACAACAGGAAACAGATCTGCAATATAACGTTTTCCTTCCACTACTCTCACCAAAAACCTCTCAACTTCGATTCTATGTTGGAACTAATCCAAACAGTTGAAGACAAGTCCAGCACTAAAAGACGTAAAAGGACTATCACTACTGTTAATGAACACATAATATACCACAAACGTAATTGTAAGCTATACAAGTATATTGTATATACCAAACAAAAAATTTTCAGACTCTTTTAATACATTACCGTATGGATATTAGTTTTTACAACATTAAAAACAGGCACGAATTAATATGTGCATCATCTTTATTAGTATTCTCTTTAAAATTTTAAGTTTTTGTTTTTTTCATAAATCCAGGTGGCGCATTATTACTATAAATCTTATAAAATAAACATTCAAATATTAAACTCTTAAATCTCTAAAAATCTTTTAAAAGTTCACATCAAAATTAATCACAACTAGTAATTTATAAGACTTCAATTATCAAACTCTCATATCTTTCAAAGCAATACAACAAATCATCATTTTTTGTCTAAAGGAAGTTAACATCAAATATGTTACAACCAGTTATAGTGTAAAAAACTGGGTTTTTTTTAGAAAGGTTTCGAATGTCAGTCCTGCTCTGTATCCATGTAGATTATGTCACATGTCTACATAATCCCTTTGACCGGGGTCAGGTCAAAGGTCAAACCGATCAACGTGGTCATCTGCAGCATTCACTATCTTTAACATACGTCGCATTTAATATGATTGTTTTTATGTATCATTTAAGTGATGCACTAATGGAAGAGGTAGAAATCCTCAAGAAACATACTTCCTTAAAAAGAAAAGAAACATATTTGCGACGACGTCTGTGACCGAACCCGATACTGTAAGGTTATCGGTGGGAAGCTCTTCCTACTGAGCTAATCGGCATATTTAATGGGTTTTGAATATAACAATTTTTTCCTTTCCCTGTTCAAAGTGAGATAAATCCGATAAATGTATCTGTTTTGTTTTTCCTAACTATTACATATTGTACATTCTCGTAATTTAATTTTACATTAATTTTATACAAAAAAATTATATAGTATTTTTATTTAAGGTTTTGGAATATTGTTTGTTAAAGAACATTATAAACAAAAGATATCTTAGATAATTCGGTTGGTCAACGTGACCTAGGAATGAATAATTAATTTTTGTTAATTGCTAAACACTCAAAATAATCAAAATAGATATATAATTTAGTATTTGTTTTTGATATGACGCACGATACCAGAATACATTCTCATAACATTAGAGAAACTTCTTAGTTTTACTTTCCTTTGAGAATAATATAAGAATTAACTTTGTGTCTTCGGGACCCTAAATAGACCGTTTATTATAAAAACTTATGTGATACTTATTTCGGCAAATCTTTCGGGAAATTCAGAAATGAGAACTGGTGATATTTTATTAATCGAGGCAGCAGATGGCGATGTAGAATATCGGGTATATAAACCCCCTGGTTTGAAGTAACGGACACTTCTGTGTTGCAAGATTACAGACTTGTGTCCTTGCTTCATTTCAGGCTGAGAGCCGACTCGTAGTGTACGAGAGAAGTGTTAATTTTATGTTATAACCAACATTCCCCAAACTAGTGTTATAACAGACTGGTGGAGGATCCAAAACGTTACAATCTTATGAAGGGAGCAAACCCATACAATTTTAGAAGACGAAGAATGAATCCTGTACCTCAACAAGCTGTCGGACAACCACAACCAGCTCCTCAGCCAGCTGCCGTACAACCACAACCAGCTGTTGGACAACAACAACAACAACAACAACAACAACAACCAGCTCCTCAGCCAGCTGCCGTACAACCACAACCAGCTGCCGGACAACAACAACAACAACAACCAGCTCCTCAGCCAGCTGCTGGACCTCAACAGGCACCTCAACCAGCACCAGTGCCACAACCAGTTCTACAGCCAGTGCCACAGCCAGCACTCCAGCCAGCGCCGGCAGTTCAACAAAATCAAGTAGGTGTTATGGCATCTGCCATTACTTTAGATAATTTTTCGGGGGATGATAATCAAAATCCCCTCAGTTGGTTAAATTTATTTGACCAATGGTCAGATTTTTTAGGTCTAGATGACCAAAGGAAGGTTAATTCGTTCCCTTTTCAATTAAGGGGTTCGGCAAAATACTGGTATGAAGGTTTACCAGTTCATGTTAAAGCTGATATAAATCAGCTACGACAAAGTTTTGTGAACCGCTTTCAAGCGGACCAACATTTAGATATTGGAATTTTGCAAATGGCACAAATGCCAAATGAAAGTATCAATAATTATTTAATTAGATTGCAAAAACAAAATCAGATGCAAATGTTGCCAGAAAACATTCTGATAGGAATAGCTGTAAATGGCTTAAACACGGCATTAAAACATATAGTTATGCCTCAAAACCCGCAAACTTTGGAGAGTTTTCGGAAAATTGCTTCGTTGGCAGAAAAAACGGTAGCTACAACAGCTACTGATCCGCTAAATTCTATTTTAAAAAGCATAGATACGAAATTGGATTCAATTTGTTCTTTAAACGAATCCAAAGGGGCAGCATCTACATCTGGTAACGTGTTACCAATACAAGCTCAAATTACTAGGAGACCAGATAGGAAATTCTTCAGACCGATGAGATCGAACCCGAATTTTCAAACGCAGAGCAATAGAAAACTCTGTTTGTGGTGTGGAAAAACTTGTGAAAATAGAAAATTTTGTAGTGCAAAGAATGCTACTTGTTACAATTGTGGAAAATTGGGTCATTTTTCCCGTGTATGTAGATCAGCTAAAAATTCACAATGAAGGTTTGCACCTGCCGTTTGGAGTTCCTTCCCAAAGGCAGGGCAAATGAACAACCAAATGTTAGGGAGTCATACAAAACCAAATACGATTCAGTTGTTAGCACCTTTAGAGAAAAACACGGTTATTGTAAAATTGGAGATAAATTAGTACATTCTCTTTTAGACACAGGAGCTATTATATCAGTAGTATCAAAATCTTTTCTAAATAAATTGTTGTTTAATAAATTGAACATTATCACCTCTCCATATAAAACAGTTTCTGGAGTAGGCGGTGAAACTCATCCTGTTTTAGGCCTTGTTCGTTTACCGATAGATTTTGCTGGACACGTTATCTCTCATGACTTTCACATCCTGCCACATACACATCATGCTGTTATTTTAGGCATTGATTTTTTACAGCAGCATAGTGCTGTACTTGATTTGGCTAAAAACCAACTTCATTTAGACCAAGATAATTTAACTCTACCAATTGAGAGAAATACTGGTATAGCTCGTACAAAAACTAGTATTACCTTAAAGCCCCAGTCAAACAGTTTGATACCTGTCCGAGTTTCTAGACATAAACAGGCGCAGACTCTTCTCTTAGAGCCTACAACGACTCTCTCTGACTTAAACTTAGATGGTAGTACTTGTGTAGTTAAAATCAATAATCATTGCGGAGTAATTTGTATTAGGAACTCAACCGATACTCCCGTGCATATTGAAAAAGATACTGTAGTGGCCTGTGTTAAACCAATTGACAAAATTCAAGTTTTCCCGTTTACAAGTAGTCAACACACTCCACATATATATTGCCAGGCGAAAACAATCTTGAATCTGACTCAAATTCAGATTTTCTTCAGTCTTTCGATTTTAAGAAAAGTGTACTAAATGACAAACAAAAAGAAAAACTTCGATCGTTGTTACTTAAATATCAGAGATCATTTGCCACTAATTTACATGAATTAGGAAGAACAGACGTTTGTTATCATCGCATAGAAACGGAAACTCACCCTCCAATAAGACAACCGTTTTATAGAACCACTCCTTTCCTGCGCAAAGAAATTGACAAGCAAATTGACGAAATGCTAAAAGCCAAATTAATTGAACCCAGTACATCTGAATTCACTTCTCTGGTAGTGCTAGTTAAAAAGCATGGATCTAACGAATACCGATTTTGCTGTGATTATCGAAAATTGAATCAAATAACAAGAGTTCAAACTTTTCCAATCCCTAGACTAAACGACATTTTCGATACTATTGGGGATTCGGGGGCCCAGTATTTTAGTGTTCTAGATTTAGCTTCGGGATTTCTCCAAATACCTCTACATCCCGACACAAAACACAAATCGGCTTTTATCACTCACCGCGGTGTTTATCAGTGGCTACGCTTACCTTTTGGGTTAAGAAATAGCCCTATTACATTCCAATCTGTCATGGCTGAGGTTCTAAGGGATCTCAACTGGAAACATGTCATTGTTTATGTAGATGATATATTAGTTTTTAGCAAAACATTTGATGAACATCTCAATCATCTAAAACAAGTATTTGACTTGCTTTCAAAAGCCAACTTAACTTTAAAACCTGGCAAATGTAATTTTGCACTTAAAGAGGTTAAATACTTGGGTCATATAATTTCCAATCAGGGAATACATGTCGATCCGTCAAAAGTGGATGTGGTAAAGTCTTTCCCAGAACCTACTAATCAGCGAGAATTAAAATCATTTTTGGGCTTATGTAACTATTATCGCCGTTACGTAAAGGACTTTGCCAAAATAGCATCTCCACTGAATAGTCTTCTCACCAAAGATACCCTATTTATCTGGACAGACAAACAACAGGCAGCATTTCAAAAACTTAAACAAGCTCTTATTTCACCACCTATTTTGGCATATCCAAATATGCAAAAAGAGTTTATTTTAACCACAGACGCCTCGGGTACCGCTATCAGCTATATTTTAGGTCAAAATGATAATTTAGGGCGCGAACACATTATTGAATTTGGCGGTCGTTCTTTATCTAAGGCAGAACAAAAGTGGACAGTTAGTGAACTTGAATGCCTTGCGGTGATAGAGGGTATTAAACATTTTCATCCCTACTTAGCAGATAAACCATTTGTGGTTTACACAGACCATAAAAGTTTGAAATGGTTGCAAAACATTAAAGATCCGTCTTCTCGTTTAGGGAGATGGGCTCTAACCTTGCAGGGATATACATTTCAAATAGTTCACCGAAGACGGTCCCAAAATCACCATGCAGATGCCTTAAGCAAACGCCCATATGCACAACAGCATTCCAATCAAATTGATATTGATTATATCCCGAGTCCGATACCATACAGTGATAGTATAGTGGAAAATCCCTTAGGCAATTATGTACAGGTTACTTTAGAATACGGACCGACCGTAAACCAATTAACTAATGATCGCTCGAATGATCGTAAACAAATCAATGACCCAAATTTGCTACAAGCCCTACAAAAAGATTGTCCGAATTTTAAACATATTATTCATTATTTAAATCAAGGTGACCTCCCAGACGACGCGAAACTTGCAAACAAAACTCTACGCGAATCCGACAATTATGCCATGTTAAATGGAATTCTTTACCATTTTTATCAGCCAAGAGCTAAAGGCATACCAAAACAAGGAAAATTTATAAGACAAATTGCACTTCCAACTGGCTTAAGACAAAACGCTCTAGAGGCGTATCACGATTGTCAGGCAGGTGGAGGCCATTTCGGGTTAGACAGGACTTATGAATCATTAAAACAAAAATATTTTTGGCCAGGAATGTATCAAAATATCCATGATTACATTTTATCTTGTCACAACTGTTAATTAAATAAACGTTATCATCATGGTAAACCTCCTCCACTTACACCTCTACCAGTAGACCCGGTGTTCCATAGGTGGCATCTCGATTTTCTTCAACTTTCAACTACACCTGACGGTTACAAATACGTTTTATTACTTGTTGAAAGTGCTTCACGGTGGACCGAGGCTTTCCCAGTTAAATCATTAGAAGCTTCTGAGACGGCAAAAATACTGTATCAGGAAATTTTTACGCGTTATGGAGCACCAAAAGTTCTAGTGTCTGATAGAGGTCAAACATTCATGTCTCGTTTAATAGCTGCATTGTCAGAATTATTTCACATAAAACAACATTTTACCTCTTCTTACAACCCCAGATGTAATGGCCTAACAGAAAGACAAAATTCTACATTGATTCAAACCTTACGGGCATATTGTGATAAGAAGCAAACAAACTGGCCAAATTTATTATCTAGTGTTATGATGGCATTCCGTATGACTCCTGCTACTCAGTCAACGGGCGTATCGCCATTTAGATTTCTTTTTGGTACAGAAATGAATAATTCATTTGATGCTTCACTAACTCCAAAACACACTCTACCACTAACCGCCCAACAACACATTACTCAGTTAGTAGATAATTTGAAAATGGTTCAAGACATAGCCGCAGACCGTATGCAATTAGTTCAAACAAATATGAAAACAAGGCATGATTTATCTGCCAAAGAACCACCTTTTAAAGTGGGAGATTTAGTACTTTTAAAAACCGGACAGGTACCAAAAGGCCTATCCCCCAAACTGTTCAATAAATATAATGGCCCATATTACATTGTTCAAGCAGGTGATCATTACAACTATAAGTTAAGACGATGTTCTGACAATAAACTTTTAAAAGCCTTCCAAAATGCCTCTCGTTTAAAACCTTACAATGACCCACGGGACCATAGGCGTCCAGACACACAAATAAGAGCGACAGCTCAACCCAACAATGAGATAGGGTCGCAACAGCGACTCCTACAACAGGAATCACGAGAACAGCCAGCGCA
The DNA here is from genome assembly GCA_029721355.1 of Tegillarca granosa. Classification (NCBI taxonomy): domain Eukaryota; kingdom Metazoa; phylum Mollusca; class Bivalvia; order Arcoida; family Arcidae; genus Tegillarca; species Tegillarca granosa. The sequence goes on from JARBDR010000181.1 coordinate 196,096, forward strand.
AACTCAAAATGAAACCAATACAGCAACATCTGAAACAACACAATTCGATGATTGCTGGTACGAAGTTGAGAAACTCAGAAAAACAAAATTCATAGGGGGGAAACGACATTATTTAGTCAAGTGGAAAGACCACGACAAACCCACATGGGAACCCGAAGAAAACATTGGTGAGGGTATTAAAAGAGAATATCATATTACCCACACGTATCAAGGAAAACGCAGAAAAAGGCCTTTAAACCTTCAAAAACAGAATTAACGCTCATTTCAAAGTAGCGAATAAATGCCAGACCCTACCTTTACCCTTTCTATTTTTATTTAACGGAATTGCTTTTTCTTCAGTCACGCGAGTTTCAGTGTTTATGTTGTAAAGGCACTCCTCCTTCCTAGAACCTTTATTTATTTACTTTTTTTTTTTTTAAGGGCATGGTTATTAAAGCGTCTTTGGGGTTGTTGATAATAGCGTTAATACTGACAACTTGCGAAGTACAATGTCAAAGGACAATTCAACGTCTTAATTACGGAATTATCTTTCAAAGGAAGGGCAGATTATCCTTTACGCCAGACAATTGGCTACATACATTTCAAATAAAGTTGCCTCAACTTACTAATGTCCCAGTAATGCCTACTTGTAATGAAATCAATACCACATGTACTATAATGACCAATGTATTACGTCATATGTCTACAATCAGAGATGAGATCTTAACCAGAACTAATGATACAATTGTATACATTAAAAATATTAACACTCAAACCAATAATACTCAGTCTGGGAGACAAACACGAAGTGTTTTACCCTTTATCGGCGACTTGTCTAAAACTCTGTTTGGTACTGCAACTTTTCATGATGTGCAGGTATTAGCACAACACATTCAATTACTTGCAAAGCGCGTGGGAAAAACAAACTTAGCATTGCAAAGAAACGGTAAACATGTTTCATCTTTTATTCAGACTACCACAAATCGTCTTGACAATGCATTTAAAGCGATAAATGACAATCATATTATGGTAACTAAGCTCTATAGTAACCTGAAAAAAATCTATTTCCGACCTGACCAGCGTCACATCGTTTGTCACATCAGTTTTAACTGATCAAATTACAATTAGCACGGATTATTTCTCCTCTTTAGAAGAATTGAGACATAGCATTATTCGTCTAATTGAAAATCAATTATCTCCACATTTGATACCCCCACACACACTGGTCAACACCTTAACCGATATTGAAGGTATGCTTAAATCGACTCACCACTCATTCCGTATTGCAACTACTGACTATAAATATTATTATTCACAGCCTAATTTTCTATTCGCAAGGGACAGCAATAACATATACATAACCATCAAGATTCCACTTACGCATATCGATTCACCTTTTGACCTTTACGACGTAATTTCATTACCTGTACCAGTCGATAATTCTACTACACATGCTACACAATTACTTGAACTACCCGACCTCTTAGGTGTCACCCGCAATAGGAATTATTTTATAGAGCTATCGCAACAACTATTTCAGTCGTGCTCAAAATTTGGAAATGAACATTTTTGCTCTTTTCAACCCACCTTACGATCAGCGATACTTCCATCTTGTTTGTTTTCAATTTTCCGTAATGATAAAATATTGACTCCAAATTTATGTAACTTTCGATTCCTCTCGAATAAAGTATCCAATAACATAATACAGTTAACGCCCTCTTCTGTTTTGATTTATAACATTCCAATGCTAGCACTTGAATGCCCACAACAACATTCAATGACACCTGGTTGCACATTCTGTGTAATTACAATCCCCTGTGAATGTGCATTGTCAACACAACAAGTTTATTTTCCGCCACAATTATCCTCATGTGAAAAAAATTCAACGGCCATTACCAAACTATACCCTGTGAATTTAGCATTACTCCAGAATTTTTTCAATTCTTCACGTCTAGCGGCTTTTTATCCTGATACTGTTTTTGTCACGCCTATACAAGTTAACATTCCATCTTTTAAAATGTATAATCATACTATGTCAAATTTAATGACTGCTGATGCTAGAGATCATTTAAGCCTTCGGAAAATGGTAAACGCAACAAAACATGATCAGATCATATATAAATCTCTTACAGAACCTTTACTTGCTGGCATAATCACACCCGATACTCGCGGACTTGAAATACCTTCAATACTTGCTTACATTTCCTTTGCTTTTACTATTGTCATCCTTTTCCTCTTGGGTTTAGTGTTTTTGCGGCTGCGCAAATTAACATTTGCTTTGATGTTGCTATCTGGAACACCCGTGTCTAAATCACAACACGTCCCTATTATTCACTACGAATCTCAAAATTTAGATAACACTGTTCCTGATATATCGTCTACATGTTCTGTTTTTCAATATGATTCCAATGTTTTCAGTATGTTACTACTACTGTGTTTGACACTCATACTAATTAGATTTATTTATCAGAAAATTTACACTAATCATACAACAATCTCCGTAGAATTAACAACTGGATCCTCATGCGTTAGTATACCACTACTTCACTTGCCATTGTGTCCCCCATATTGGTCAATTGAATATCCTTCAAAACTAAGCAACTTTAGTGTTAAAAATCGTTTTTCACCTAAAATGTCTCATGGACTGTTTTTCATGTCACAAATAGGTTTACCGATAAGGTGTTAATTGTTCCTGATATAATTCCCATCTCGTACTTACAAGCTTATAAAATCACAAAAATTTTAAAGAGACCATTCATAGCATTCCTAACATTAACTCATGATGGACACCGTCAAGTCGCTGATCTCCATACAAGGGGCAATATTGAAATGGATAGTTTGTATCCAAACATACCATCTGCTACAGATGTCATGACTTAATTATTGTTATTAATACTGTAAAAGTAGTTTGTAGACATCGCTTCAACAGCATGCATTCAATATTAATAACTTTTTACTGTCGTTTTATCGTAATGTGTTTATCTTTACATCTTATAATTTATGTATTACTTTATATATATTCAGATTGCTAATTTATGGTTAACGGAACAAATGAATATTTTGTATGCCACACAGATGACTATGTATAATAACTTGCTCAATATGTTTGAAATAATACAAAGTCGTCATGACCAAATACGTATGTTAGAATCAGAAATTGTAAGAATAAGGTGTAGAACGAACTCTGTTAACAAAACAATACGCAAGCGATTAAGCAAGCTCAGACGTTAGTGGTCAATGTATATGCAATTTTGTTGTTTTTCTTAAAATTATATATATCAAGTTGATGTAGTATTATGTCGTTTATACATAATGTATTATTATTATTGTATTGTATTTTCAATTTTTCTATATTTGAGGACAAATATTTTTAACCAGGGGAGACTTTTATACAAAAAAATTATATAGTATTTTTATTTAAGGTTTTGGAATATTTTGTTAAAGAACATTATAAACAAAAGATATCTTAGATAATTCGGTTGGTCAACGTGACCTAGGAATGAATAATTAATTTTTGTTAATTGCTAAACACTCAAAATAATCAAAATAGATATATAATTTAGTATTTGTTTTTGATATGACGCACGATACCAGAATACATTCTCATAACATTAGAGAAACTTCTTAGTTTTACTTTCCTTTGAGAATAATATAAGAATTAACTTTGTGTCTTCGGGACCCTAAATAGACCGTTTATTATAAAAACTTATGTGATACTTATTTCGGCAAATCTTTCGTGAAATTCAGAAATGAGAACTGGTGATATTTTATTAATCGAGGCAGCAGATGGCGATGTAGAATATCGGGTATATAAACCCCCTGGTTTGAAGTAACGGACACTTCTGTGTTGCAAGATTACAGACTTGTGTCCTTGCTTCATTTCAGGCTGAGAGCCGACTCGTAGTGTACGAGAGAAGTGTTAATTTTATGTTATAACCAACATTCCCCAAACTAGTGTTATAACATTAACGTCAAAGCATCTGAAATGTACAACACCTAGCATTTTTTACGATTTTTTTTCTGTCAGAGCTCCGTGCAGAAGTTGAGGTTTTAAAAACCCAATCCCAAATCATAATCAACAGAATTCAAGATATTCTATCGCTGTTAGCTAAGCAATAAATCCATATCCGGGTTTTGTCTCTTTTTTGAACAATTGGTAGTATAGACATTGCAATTGATATTCTATATTCATTGGAGGACCCTGTATACGCATATTGTCAAATGAGTAATTTTTAACTATTAAATTTAATAAGCGTACATTAAAATCTATAGATAACATTTTGATTTCATTGCTGTTATTTGATTTTTAAGTCTGTTAAAATTATTACACTTTACAATTCTGATTGTCATTTTGAAGGTAATTTCAAGATATCATGGAACACAATTTGTAAGTAAAGTTTTAAAACATATGTCTCTAAAAACAGTTTTTCATACATGGAAAGTTTATCAAAATTTTAAAACACATTTTTTTTTCAAAGTTCAAAAGTGTTATAAGACATTTTTATTTTCGAAAAATCAAATTTTCTAGGACATTTTATTGTATGATTCAATTTTCTTTTTTCAAATCAGGTGTATTTGACTCAACATTCTAATCGTCCCCGTATAACATGGGGACTCCTGACATCAGTGTATTACGAATTTATTGAATGATTCAATTTTCTTTTTTCAAATCAGATGTATTTGACTCAACATTCTAATCGTCCCCGTATAACATGGGGACTCCTGACATCAGTGTATTACGAATTTATTGTATGATTCAATTTTCTTTTTTCAAATCAGATGTATTTGACTCAACATTTTAAGAGTCCCCGTATAACACGGGGATTCCTGACATCAGTGTATTACGAAAGCGGCTTTTTATGACGCCTTCTGTCTTCCCAATTTTGCCAGCAACACCAACCAACGTAAGGTGGCAATCTAAATAGTAGATATTATAACTGTTTTAATTAAACATTTTTCCACATAATCACAATTAACTGTTTATTTTGTTCACCTGTTAAATCAATGAATTCACTTATTCAGTTATTTAATTTTGAAAATAAAACATTTAAATTGGCCGTCAGTTTTACTGGTTGATTGATTTTAAGCATGATGTACAAAAATGACGTGGTTACCTGAACTAATATTGATTTATTTTCATCTTATTTTTCGAAGTGATATATCCATCATCTCGATTTCCTCCTTACAGGAGAGTAGTCCAGCCGTTAAATCACCGGACGCAAGAAATTGGAAGAGGAACAAGCCTTGGAAGTCCAAATGACCATTTTGGAGGCCAGAAAAAAAGATATTATGAAATTGTTCAAAAATAAGTAGAATAAAATAAAATAAAAATCATTCCTAGATTATGGTGTTATAACTTATTTTGAACAGAATTTTTGTTTTTCGCTAAAACATTCAGTTTTAGACATCTCTAGATAATTTATATTCTGCGGCCTGTAGTACATTCGAATTTGCATTTTAAACAGTTTTTGTACTGCGATATTCGATCCATAAACCATATACCTTTGTGTTGTTAGATAGCGATATTGTACTGTTGATACTAAACCACGCTACTTAATCTTTTTATTGTTCCGCTTTAGGCGTGGTCATCTTTAACCACACCTTTATCGGACTAACATTTCGTCCTCTAATGCAAGCTAACCATCGAAACGTTTCGTTCCACTTCTATATAATCAATATCATAATAACACCCATTAAGATCTAGAACATAGCACTTTCAAATAATCATTATTGATACTTCCAAACACACATGAATAAATTTTAAGCATGTTCAAATAAAATTTTATAAAAAAAAAAAAACGTCCATTTTTTTAAAAATTCCAGTCTCAAGTGAAATCATCAAACATAGTTTAAAGGCGCGGTTTGGATCAAGTACCTAATTTATCTATAGTAAAAAAAATACACAAAAAAGGACATTTCATAAAATAGCTGGACTGGTATGTTCAATTGTTTGTTTTATATTCAAACGATCTTCATACTGTATACAATATTGTCAAAATGTCGATCCATATACCATGTAAATTTCGTGCTGTTGATAGCTATATGGAAACCACACCATGCTACTTAATCTCCTTATTGTTTACAATGTTAATCCGCTTTAGGCGTGGTCATCCTTAACCACACCTTTAACGGGCTAACATTTCGTCCTTCATATAAGCTAAGAGCGAAACCGTTTTTTCCAATAATAAAACACAAACCATATGCAATCTATGTGAGAAACACCTATCTTACAGGTCATTACTTCTGTATAAAAACCTCAAATGTGTTAATTTACACCATAACAATTTTTTTTAGGAGAATAGACAGAAGGATTTAGAAGATAAGAGATGTGCAAATATACAGAAATATATATAAATATATATATATATATATAATATATATATATATATATATATATATAAACACACACACACAAACAAGACTTTTGGGCAGGTAACAGCACCTTACCAAATTCTGAAGTCTTTTTTTTGGTCTTGCTATGTCCATCTTCTCCATTTGGTTCTCTTTGGTACATTGCTTCTTCTTCAGTCTCAACATCAATCAATTCTTCTATTTCTATATTGAAATGAATTATTAATGTACATTAAATAATGATTATAGAATCTGCCATTAAAATATTAACATTATTTTGGAAGTCAGTAACATGATTGCTGTTGGAACCATTTATAAAGTAAAATGGCAAATTTAAAGTACAGTAAAACTTGAGGTAGAAGTCACCTTTGTAGAGTAGATACCTGTCTCTACTGATTGGTATGAGTGGAGTAGAGTAATGGTTTTTAATGTCCCAGGCAAGAATATTTCAATAATATCAAGACATCACATATTATGCCGATGGCATTATACAGGAGGCTTCTTCATCCTGCCATGTCTACCGTGACACGGGACCTTGTTTATTTCACGTTCACATCAGAAAGAACTGTGATTTTCATTTTGTAATACCGAGTGCTTGGAGAATAAAACAGTCACCACTAACTTTCAAGTATTGGATCAGACATGGCTGGAAATTAAACACACAACCTCCTGCTTACAGAGCAAGCACTCTACCAACTGGGCTACTGCAGTGGTAGTGATTGGTCTGAGTTAGTCCCAAATGTTTAAACTATATAAACAATCCCTGTAGAACATTGCATTCATCTGTCAGACAGTCAGCAGCCACCCTTATGACCACTTGATTAAAAAAAATTCTTTGTATATAAATTTTTTTTTTTGCAAACGGTCATAAAAAAATTTAAAAAAACAAACAAACAAACAAAAACCAAGACTCATGGAAACTCCCTGAAACCAGGTATTCATTTATCTGAGAAAGCGGTTTCAGAGAAAAACATAATCTAGTCAACAATAATCTTGTTGTATATTAGAAAAAAGATGCTTCTAAATGAACAAATTTGTCTCCTATAGAAGTCGTCTTAGTTCAACTCACAAAACTGACAATAATCCATTAATTAAAAGCTGATAATAACAAGAACTGTACTTATATGCTTGCTGCATGTTAATATGTACACATTTGAAGTTTGAACAGAAAGTTGGGGTTAAAATTCAAAAATAATACATAGGCATGTAAAACATATGATAGTACATAAGCAAACCATATTTGGAGTGTCTAGCTTAGCAGTGACCAAATTACAGACTAATGGATGGATTGACAGACGGAAGAATGGACAGACGAAACACAGGAATCCAGTATGCTGCCCTCTCTGGACAGTAACACTGTCAAAAATCTATAAACAGCAGTGTCTGGCTTTTCTGGGCAAAGTATCACCTTATATTACCTTTCAATGTGGCTCACAACGAAATTAAGTTACACGTATGACTGGTAAAAACACGAGTCTATAATTAAAAGTATTTTTCTTGTCAGTCAGGATTATGTTGGATGTTCAAGTTGTTGAAATAATTATTAATTTATATACACTAAGTTTTCCAAAAGGGTTACTTCTTTTAATTGTGAAACAAAGAATTTGGAGTTTATAATGGCTGACGGAAAGATGAATGCTGAGGTGTTAAAATAATTAAAAACCAGTTGTGATACAATACTATTTTACCTAACAGAATGCTCAATTGAATTCAAGTAAAGTTAAAAATTTAGTTCTCACCTACAGTTGTTGTTACATCAATATCATTGTCCCAAGTAGATCTTGACTGTTTTCTGTCAAGTTCAGAACCTGGCACACAGTTGCCAACTGTTTCCGTAGTGTTGTAGAAGTTTTATTCTATCCTTATACTTCAGATCTGCATTACATACGGACTCTTTTAAGGCATCCGAGCCTCTAAATGGCATGATGCCATATGGTCTTGCAAAAACATACTCACTATTGATGTTACTTGTATGTTGCAGTTGTAAGGGATAATCAACATTCTGTTTCATCAATTCAGTAAACAAGATAGAGACTTTTCTCCCATTTTTCCCTCGTGTTTCAACACGGAGATGTGTCTCACACAAATTTTTTTTCAAATGTTGTTAGTGTTTTGCATATGTCATCATCAACATTTTGGTTTACTGCACATTTCAGAAAATCCTTTTTTTTTAATCTTTCCGCTTCACCACTTCTTTTCCTGTTGAACAGAATAATTTGTGCAAGGACAAGTTTGCAAAGTCTACTGTAAGAATTCAGTTTATCAGAATCATTCTGAGTATTATGGGTAATACTTCTGATCTCATTTTCGAGGTATTTTGATAGCACAGCCACATCTTCAACTATTGGAAGCAATTTTACATTGTTCAATTTAGCTGTTGACAGAGAATCTCTTGCTATTGATGAAACTCTATTATCATATTCATCTTTGTACATATCTAAAAAAATTTAATTCTTTCTATTCGACTGTAATCTCCAACTTGTCCAGCTTGAGTTTTCATAATATATGCAACTTTTTTTAAGTTGTGGCCAATTTTAATGGCATAAGATGGGCTGGAAAATGTTTTTTCACTTGGATCAAATCCGGCTTCTTCTTTGATTGTTTGAACTAGCATTCCCCATAATGCAGGTTTTATACATTCTTCTAATGTTGTGATACTGGAATTCTTATTGTTCATTGCCAGTACTAATCTGGCTAATTCACGCATTCTACAGGCTATGTGATTAAATGTGTGTTCATGTTTTCCTGTCTTTTCAAAACGTCTTATTCCAAATGCTAGAATAAGTGGATCAGTTTTAGCTGTCTGACCTATGGTATCATTCCTTATAGTTACCACTACTGATTCAGTGAAATGTTGATCAATAGACTCTGAAACTGGAAGAAAAAGACGTAAATTGCGAGTTGGTCCGGCACTTTTTTCATCAGTTGGTTTTGCCACACAACTAAGATGATGCTTCCACAAATCAGTTGAAACAAATAACAGTTTACAGTATTCACATGGCAGATAACTATTTGGTTCTACTGCATTTGTTGGGCGATATTTTGGAATAAGCATACCGTATCCTTGTTCACGGATTTTTTTGTTATGCAAATTGTTACCTTTTGCAGCAAGTAATGCCCACTGCTGCTTCCTTTCTTTTGAGCCCTTTTTCAAGCTTAATATTCTTGCAACTTCTATTTCTCTTGAATGGAAAGTTTCCATATGTCTATGGAGTTTTGGATCTAGTGTCCCACAATATATACAGCAATTCCTTTTCTTTGTTCTTTTTCTACGTTTTTCTGATCCTGATGTCTGCACAAAAAGCTTGTTAAGAGCTGGCAAATCAATAACTTGAGACTCATCACTATCACTATCTACAGCTGATTTCAGATGGTTAATTGGTAAATTTTTTCCTTTATAATGCAACTGAACAACCAGTCTTTATTAACACATTGATCTGAAACATCAAGAAGAGAATGTTGATAGTGGAACTTTCCATACAGCATTCTGGTTTTAAAGTATGTCACCCATACATCATCAATAAAACTCAGTTTTACTAATGACATGACTTTGAACTCATTCCTAATATGATCTGAAGAGACAGTTTTAATAAAAGTGAACAAAACTATGAATGGTTACTATGGTCTTTGAATTCGAACAAATTGGGACTCAAAATAACAATCCTAAAACCACTAAATAAAGATACAAGTTTGCTAAGGACTTCCAGCATAGTTGCCAAGGAATTTAGCTAGAAAAAAATAGGTCATTACTTTGACCTCTGCCCTTCACCCCCAAAACATTGTAAAATCACTTGCAAATGTCAAGTGAAAACCCTACCACAAAAAGTTTAAGATATAGCAAAATAAAAATAATCATGATAAAGAAGACAGAAACATTGTGCAAAAATAGAAAACAAGAGGCCCAATAGGGCCTTTATTGCTCAAGTCAGATAATGTCAAATTGCAAGGAGTCGCATTGAAAATGGAATATCCCTCAAAAACGAGTAAAGTGTTAATTGCCCGTAGTTGTGACCTTGACCTTGATGATTCAAATTTGGTTTGCAGCACATTCTCTTCAAACACTGTATATATGTTAATATCACTTTGATACCTCTTTTTATACAGAAGTTATAGAGAGGATATTGATTCTGAGATGTATGAATGGACAGACATGGGTAGCGCTACATGCCTCAGTCATATTTATGGTGGCGGCGGTATAAAACTGTAATTTAAATTTAAAGGCTAAATACAACATTTCCAGAGAATTCACAGTGGTTTTAGACTTTTTGTAGTTGACATTGAAAAAAGTGGCATGGTTTTATTATGTTGACTGAATGTTAAATAATTTACAGCCAGTCAAGAAATTTAATTGATATACAGATATTCATCCATTCTGGAATGATTGATACGACACCAGAGAAAACTACTCCCATGCAACACAAACTACTGCCATACAACACATATATCTATGTATAGATATAAATACGCATGTATATATACAGCTAGCTAAGCTTTCCTAAATTGGATTTCAATACATGTTGTATGAAGGATGTGATCCATGTGTATCCAAATTTGAGTTCTAAATTTTCAAGATAGTTTTCCTTTAAAGACAAAATTGTAAGGTTCTGCATAACTATATTTGGTATTAATTTAATGTGATTCTACAGGTGGAAAACTCAAGTTTATAAAACTATCTTATTCTTCAAGTGGGAAACTATGGTTTATAAAACTATCTTGCAGCAAATTTGTAACTCAGTTACCAGCATTACCAAACTACTTATGATCAGGCAGGCACTCCTGATCCACAAAATGTATTAGTGACAAGATTCTTACTTGATGAATGCAAGAAACCATCTGCACAAACTATAACTGTTTCAACACTCTGTGTAAGGACATTCACTCCTCCATTGTCATTCAAAAGCTTGACAACTTGTTCTGTAAATACACATGATATGTACATGTACATCTTCAATCTATATACAATCATTCAACAAAGTACATACTTAATAACTTCTTAGACCCCGTGGGGAACCCGGGTAAGGATAGGTCCCCAGTACCTCATGCTTGTCGTAAAAGGCGACTAAAATGAGGCATTCCGTTTGCCGTGGAATGCGATCCTTAATGGTGGAGGACGGAATTCTGGTGATTGAGGACCATGTAGGTTGCGGCTTGCTTTGGACCAACACATCACTTTGACCCTTACTTCACCTAGAAGGACGGTTGGCATCGGCCCGTGTCCAACAAATCGGCTGGTCACGCCAAGCCCTACAGGCAAGATATGGTTTCTCCTTTAGCTCTGCTCACGTTTTAACATTCGTAGTGCTTAACCTTGGTCTTGTTTCTTTTGTCTGTAGAAGGCGGTGGCTTATGGGTCAAATCCTGTTCTATTGTGATGTTCTCAATCTTGGCATTGCGATTTTATTGGGATGTATGTCTTCCTTGTAGTCCCTGGTGCTGTTCCGAGAGGAGATCCCCGGAACTAAGGCATCGCCCTCGTTGGCACTCCATATTGGCGGGTGGGGAGCAAGGAAGATGAACCACCTTACACCACCATGGAAAATAAAAATAAAATTCAGAATAGTTCAAAAAGATTAAGAGAGGATAGTGATGATGAAATAAATGAAATTAATATATCATGGGCAAAGTTTGTAGTTGTTGATTCAGCCACAGACGAAACATTAAAAATAAATCCTTTTGTGGTACAGAAGTGTGTCAGTGGTATTGCTGGTTCAGTAGAAAGCATTAAAAAATTGCGTTCAGGGTCGCTACTGATCCAATGCAGGAACAGGCAACAATCAATGAATTTATTAGCAGCAAAACATTTTGCGGATATTCCGGTTAAAGTAACTCCGCATAAAACTCTTAATAGTAGCAAAGGCATTATAAGAGACCTTGAAAGAGTTATGTTTGACATGTCAGAAAATGAAATTGCTGACGAGTTAAAGGAACAAGGTGTTACCCAAGTTCGACGTTTCATGGTGAAAAGGGAGGAAAAACTAATTAAAACTAATACTTACCTCCTTACTTTTAATTTGTCATCACCACCAAAGGAAATCAAAGCTGGGTATTATAACATTGCAGTGGCTAAGTATATTCCAAATCCACTGCGATGTTATAAATGCCAAAAATATGGACATGGTTCTCGTACATGCAAAAATACAGTAACCTGTTGTCGCTGTGGTTCAAAAGACCACGCTGCTGATGGTTGTTCCCTCACTCCAAAATGTGCAAATTGTGGGGAAAATCATATGGCCTCCTCCAGGGACTGCTCATTGTGGAAGAGAGAACATGAAATTTTAAAACTTAAGATTAATCAAAACATCTCTTATGGTGAAGCTAAAACATTATACATGAAGGAGCAGAAAGGTCCAAGCACATCATATGCTGCTGTAGCATCGGGTTCTGCTTCTAAAACATATAAAAGTATTGCCTGTCAAACAGATTTTAGTTTATCAAATACAACAACAAACTTAACTCAAACTAAAAAGAAAATTACCACTTCTACTGCAACAACTGAAACAGAGAAAAATGTTAACAGTAATAAAGTAACACAAAATGTAAAACTTAAATCACAGGAAGAGAATAATTCTGCTGCAGCTGAAACTAAAGTAACACCTGATCAGGACAAACCTGCATCAGAAAAAATAAAAAGAATAAAAAGAAAACTTTAAAGCATGACTTTCCTGATAAAGATGGTTTTACGACCGTGAAGTCGAAACATTCTGTTCATCGACTTCGTGTTCTTACAAGGGATGTATCATCAGATGAAGAAATGGAATGCGCTTCATCTTCGCAGCCAATTTCCCCAATAAGAACACCAAATAAAAAATGAATGATACAAATATCATTCAGTGGAATTGCAGAGGTTTTAGAAATAATTTAGATGAAGTAGCACTATTGGCTAAAGATTTTAACCCTGTAGCATTTTGTCTTCAAGAAACATATGTTAAAGAATCGGATACCGAGTTAAAATTCAGATATTATAAACAGCATCATTCTTTTTCACCAAATACCGATAGAGCTTCCGGAGGTGCAGCAATTTTTGTACGTAATGGCACTATTCATAGTCCAATTACTTTGACAACAAATCTCCAAGCTGTTGCAGTCCGCCTAACGCTTCAAATTACCATAACCTTATGCTCAATTTATATTCCGCCGTCTTCTTCGTTACAGCTTGCTGATATGCAAAACTTAGTTGAGCAGTTACCTAAACCATTTCTTTTAGTTGGTGATTTTAATGGTCATAATCCTCTTTGGGGAAGTTCTCGACTTGATAATAAAGGAAAAATAATAGATTCATTGGTTTCAGATAATGATCTCTGTATATTAAACGATGGATCAAAAACATTTTTATCTGATGCGACAGGTACTTACTCATCAATAGATCTGTCAATTCTTGATCCAGATATTTTAAATGATTTTTCCTGGAAAGTTCATGATGATCGTTGTGGAAGCGATCATTTTCCAATTATATTGAAATATACATCTGGGGCAAATGATACTACAATCCCTAGATGGAATTTTACCAAGGCGGATTGGAATCGGTTTCGCAATCTCTGTTCAGAAAAGATTTTTGTAGAGAGATTTGAAAATGAAACCGATAAAATTCAGAGTTTTACTGACATCCTCATAGACATAGCTAATGCGTGCATTCCTAAGACCTCTGCAAATCCTAGAATCCATAAACCATGGTATAACGAGGAATACAAACAAGCTAGGAAAAATAGGAAGCAAGCTGAGAGACAATTCAATAAGTCTCCAACACAAAATAATTTACAGTTGCTCCGTATCTTTCGTGCAAAAGCTCGAAGAACTGCTAAAAAGTGCAGAAGAGATTCTTGGAGAAATTATGTCTCCAAGATCAATTCTCGCACCCCATTAAATAAAGTTTGGAATATGGTGCGTAAAATTAAAGGTAAAGGTTCTTCCGATAATGTTAAACACCTTAAAATAAATGATACAATTTTAACATCTGAAAAAGACATTTCTAACAAAATTGCTGAGACGATATCAAAAAATTCGTCTTCAGCTAATTACACCTTAGAATTTCAAAAATATCAAAAGATCCAAGAACAAAATAAATTGTCCTTTAAATTAGACAATTCTGAGCAATATAATGATATATTTTCATATGAAGAACTTCAAAATGCACTTTCCAAAGCACATGATACGGCAGTTGGTCCAGATGATGTGCATTATCAACTTCTTAAAAATTTACCCCCTCAATGTCTTTTTACTCTGTTAGATATCTTTAATGATATTTGGCAGAGTGATACTTTCCCATCATCTTGGCATAAAGCAATTGTTATTCCTATTCCTAAGCCTGGTAAAGACCACTCTGATCCATCTAATTATAGGCCTATTGCCTTAACTAGCTGTGTTTGTAAAACCATGGAGAGGATGATTAATAATAGACTCGTTTATTATCTTGAGTCTAACAACCTTCTCACTCATATTCAGTGTGGTTTCAGGCAAAACAGAAGTACATTGGATCACTTAGTTCGCCTGGATTCATTCATCAGAAATGCTTTTATTAATAAACAACATGCGGTCTCAATCTTCTTTGACCTAGAGAAGGCATATGACACGACTTGGAAATATGGAATTCTTAAAGATCTGCATGAAATGGGTCTGAGAGGCCATACTCCTACTTTTATTAAAAATTTTCTCGAAAATCGAGAATTCCAAGTTCGTTTAGGGTCCACCTTCTCTGATGTTTTCGAGCAACAGATGGGGGTCCCTCAGGGTAGTATTTTATCTGTTACTCTTTTTAGTATAAAAATCAACAGCTTAGCAAAAGTTTTAAATAATAATATAGATGGGTCTCTCTTCGTTGATGACTTTGGCATCTCCTGTAGAGGGACGCATATGCATGCTATTGAAAGGCAGCTACAACTTTGCCTCAACAAAATTCAAAAATGGTCATCGGAAAACGGTTTTAAGTTTTCTAAAACTAAAACATGTTGCATGCATTTTTGCAACAAACACAAATTACATAATGACCCGGAGCTGTACATCAATGACAGCCTGATCAAAGTTGTAAAAGAAGCTAAGTTTTTAGGAATCCTTTTTGATTCAAAATTAAGTTTTATCCCTCATATAAAAAGCCTTAAGGCTAAATGTATTAAGGCATTAGATATTTTAAAAGTTTTATCCAATACAAATTGGGATGGTGATCAGCCTACATTACTTCATTTGTACAGATCGCTTATTAGATCGAAACTTGATTATGGATCCATTATATATGGATCTGCTCGCAAATCATATTTAAAAGACCTCGATGCCATTCATCACCAAGGTCTACGTATTTGTTTGGGAGCTTTTAGAACGTCTCCAATCGATAGTTTATATGTTGAGGCCAATGAGCCTCCATTACATTTAAGGCGCATTAAACTATCTCTGCAGTATGCTACAAAATTATATTCAAATCCAACTAATCCGGCATTTGATTGTGTTTATCATCCTCCTTATCAAGACCTCTATAATAAAAAGGTCAAGGCTATTGCACCTTTAGGTATTCGTTTAAAACCCAAGTTGGAGGAATGTGGTTTACACCTCAATCTTATTCAAATGCACAAATTACCAGATGAGCCTCCTTGGCTTCTGGATAAACCGGAAGTCAATCTGGATCTCACTAAGTTTAAAAAGTCGGAAACAAGTGAAGAAGTTTACCAGCAGGAATTCGCTCTCATTAAAGATAGATATACACAACTGATTCCTGCTGTAATTAGACAGGAACTTCGAGAATGGTTTTTAATATATACTGATGGATCAAAAGATAGTGGTCGAGTAGCTGCTGCTGCCATTCTTGGAGACGAAACAATAAATATTCGTCTTCCAAATGAAAGCTCTATATTTACAGCTGAGGCAAGAGCAATTTTACTTGCTTTACAATATATTTCAAAATTGCCTCATACCAATTTTTTAATATGTTCTGACTCTTTATCAGTCCTTCGGGCAATAAAGAGCAGAAAATTAGATCATCCCCTAATTCGTGAAATTCTGGAACTACATACATCTATTACATATTCTGTTTCAGATTTTAACAAAATTATTAATTATTGTTGGTTGCCTAGCCATGTTGGAATAAAAGGCAACAGTAAAGCCGATTCAGCTGCTAAAGCAGCATTATCCAAAGAAATAACTACTTCATTTGTTCCTTATACTGATTTAAAGCCATTGATTTTTGAATATATCAATGATCAATGGTCAAGTCATTGGAGTAGCCAAGAACACAATAAGCTTCATTCAGTTCAGCCCTGTCTGGGATTCATACCTTTATCCCAGTACAGTAGGCGTGATAGTATTGTTCTTCGGCGGTGTAGAATCGGCCATGGTTATTATACACACTCATTTATTTTAAAGGGTGAACAACCTCCACAATGTGTCCCTTGTCAAAGTCAACTATCTATTCAGCACATATTGCTGGATTGTGTTGACTTTGCAGATACAAGGGAAACTTTTTATTCAGCATCATCGATGCAAGATCTTTTTAGTAATGTCCATGGACATAACATTTTAAACTTCCTCCGGGAAATTAACTTATTTGATAAAATTTAATTGTTTTACTATTTATTTTCCAGTGTTTTATATATAAGTTGTCTGTGATATTACTGGTCTTTGTTTACTTTTAGCTTATTTTTATTTGATTATACAAATAGATTTACATTTATTTAGATTTTTATTGATACTATTGTATCTTTTACATTTTTCTAGCCGCGAATAGCTGCAAAATTGCTGATGCGGCTCAAAACAATATTTCACTCACTCACTCACTAATAACTTCTTAGCATCAAACTGCATTTTTTCTGACATATGCCCATTGCATGTATAGAATATTAACAATATTAAATATCCTCAAAAATGAAAAATAACTTTAAAATAATAAAACCCTGAAAACTGCACATCCTCAATCTACATGTAATTTCTAGCATTTAAACTGTAGAAGTAGTTATCCAAATAACACATAATTGCAGAATGATGCTGTACAGAGATAACACACCCTTTCTTTTTGTCGTGGGGAATTGAAAAATGATTTTATAAAAGGTTAGTAATATGGTAGTCATCATAAAAATGATAAATTAATAGAATACTAGTAGGTGTATTAAAAATTTGTAAACATTTTCAATAAATTCATATTTAATATGCTGTATTTTTACAATACACCTGTCAAACATGGATACACATACAACTGAGGACACAAAGAAGTCAAGTGTATATTTACAATACAAATGTCACATGGATACACATACAACTGGGGACACAAAGAAGTCAAGTGTATATTTACAATACAAATGTCACATGGATACACATACAACTGGGGAAACAAAGAAGTCAGTGTATATTTACAATACACCTGTCACATGGATACACATACAACTGGGGAAACAAAGAAGTCAGTGTATATTTACAATACAAATGTCACATGGATACACATACAACTGGGGAAACAAAGAAGTCAGTGTATATTTACAATACAAATGTCACATGGATACACATACAACTGGGGACACAAAGAAGTCAGTGTATATTTACAATACACCTGTCACATGGATACACATACAACTGGGGAAACAAAGAAGTCAGTGTATATTTACAATACACCTGTCACATGGATACACATACAACTGGGGAAACAAAGAAGTCAGTGTATATTTACAATACAAATGTCACATGGATACACATACAACTGGGGAAACAAAGACGTCAGTGTATATTTACAATACAAATGTCACATGAGGATACACATACAACTGGGGACACAAAGAAGTCAAGTGTATATTTACAATACAAATGTCACATGAGGATACACATACAACTGGGAACACAAAGAAGTCAAGTGTATATTTACAATACAAATGTCACATGAGGATACACATACAACTGGGGACACAAAGTCAGTGTATATTTACAATACAAATGTCACATGAGGATACACATACAACTGGGGACACAAACCTAAAGTGTATATTTACAATACACAGATCACATAAGGATACACATACAACTGGGGACACAAAGAAGTCAGTGTATATTTACAATACACATGTCACATGAGGATACACATACAACTGGGAACACAAAAAAGTCAGTGTATATTTACAATACAAATGTCACATGAGGATACACATACAACTGGGGACACAAACCTAAAGTGTATATTTACAATACACAGATCACATAAGGATACACATACAACTGGGAACAAAAAAGTCAGTGTATATTTACAATAAAAATGTCACATAAAGATACACATACAACTGGGGAAACAAACCTAAAGTGTATATTTACAATACACAGATCACATAAGGATACACATACAACTGGGGACACAAACCTAAAGTGTATATTTACAATACAAATGTCACATAAACATACACATACAACTGGGGACACAAAGAAGTCAAGTGTATAGTTGAAATGTAACAAGACTAAAGCGGTATTCCGTAACCGTTAAAGTGTTGGACGGTAACAGGGCAAAATTAAAATCAAACACGTGAACTTCCGACATGGAAAATAGGCCGGTGATCCGGACGAGTAAACACTTCCCCACTCAGTGAGTGTGTGTGTGTAACGATAATTTGAACGAGAATCTTGTTCATTACACGTCGACTTTACACTCAGTTCAAAAGTGGAAGAACGAAATTGGGTAAAAAGAAACGAGTCAATAAATCATAACTTTCTACTTGACTATATTCATACAATATTGAATTAATTCAGATAAGTAAAAACATAAATTGTGAAAGTCAAACTATTCATGATCATATTATAAAATGCTTCGGATTGAGTTTTCAGATTCATATGAAGCTCAATGCCAACCTGTGTATTTAAAGGCAAATCCCAGCCACCTTCATCCATAAGTAAATATATAACACAAATACCACTAAACAATACAATTCATAAACAGTATCATCACATGGTATGTCGGGTAAATCAACTGTTCTTTGCAAATTTCAGTCATCTGCATTCAAGTAGCAAAGTTTATCGTTTCCCCGAACATTTCGGGAGCGTTTTATAATAGAAAAGGTTTTCCCACGTTTGCATCAGAATTTTTCTTTCGATGAAGACAATGTACATCCAATACTGACAAAATCTGATCTTATTCTTTCTAAAATAAAAACAATATAGGATATATATATATATAAAGTCAAATCACGTGGAGGACAAGCAATATGATTACAAAAGGCAAAAATCAAACACAAATGTAGACTTATTAACACGGACAAACCAAATTATGACCAAAAAATACAAAAACAAAAATAAATAAATAATAATAATAATAATAATAAATAACAAAAAACGAAGATTAATACAATACGGCTCAAGATCCATGGCTGTAAGAGATCTTCAAAAGGTTTACATCTTCAAATCCATACAATGGCACATATTGTGCTAAAACGCCTTTAAATGAAGCAAAAGGTACTTCGTAAGCGTTTTAAACCACCAGAATATGATTCAACCCCTCGCAACATTACATATCACAAATGTAACATTTCTTAATACGATCTTTATCTATGACCTGATATTTCATTATAGTCCTCAATCTTTTTATGAGCTATAAGTTTACAAAGGATGGTGCGAAATTGACCAGTGATCTTAACCTTCAGAACGATATATTCCCTTTACATTGGAATTAAGTGAATTATGTTGAATAAAGATCAGAAGCAATCGCACATAAAAGTTTGATCATGTATGTTTATACTGCGACCTTGATCTTCATTAATGTAGTGCCCTCCACATAGAAATAAAATATGTTATTTTATGGAGTGGATCTATGGCTAGTCATTTTAGTTGCTCAGAGCTTAACAATGCATGTTTAACGGTGACCTTGAACTTAAATGTAACGTTGACCTTCATTTTAATTCAAACTATCTTCGTGAGATTTAACTTGCCCAGAGCTTGATTATGTATGTATACACTATAACTACTATCCCGTTTGTAATTTCAAAATAAAATTAAGATAATTTACTTAGGATAAGAGATATACAATTTCTGAGGTCTGTCTAATTTTTCATATACCTCTTGTAGCCCTTAGGCAGACTTTGTATATTATGTTATATAATTCCATCATTAGGGTGACAATATATTTTATAGATGTAATAGACCTTAGGCAGACAACACAAAACACTACTAAAATGTAGAGATAAATTGCAAACAAATTAGTCAGATTGGTATGCAACAAAGAAATGACATCACAGAACCGGAAATTTATTCCTGTGTCATCCACAGTCGGAACATTTAT
The DNA here is from genome assembly GCA_029721355.1 of Tegillarca granosa. Lineage (NCBI taxonomy): Eukaryota > Metazoa > Mollusca > Bivalvia > Arcoida > Arcidae > Tegillarca > Tegillarca granosa. The sequence goes on from JARBDR010000181.1 coordinate 216,647, forward strand.
AATGCATAGTTCCAATATGTTTGACCTTTCTGGTTGTCTTTTTTTGCCTGTTTTACTTCCTTGATTTGTGCTGTGTTCTTGGTAGCATTGACTGTTTCTAAGAACATTTTAAGCTCACCTGACCGAAAGGTCATGTGAGCTTATGGCATCGCGCGGCGTGTGTATGTGCGTGCGTGCGTGCATGTGTGCGTGCGTGCGTGCGTCGTTAACACCTATATCACCATGTTTACAGTATGTTTTAGGAATAATAAATATTTTTTCATAAAATGTGAAAAATTGCAAGAATTTAAATAAAAACGGCAAATTTTACGAATTCCGAGATATTTTGGTCAAACCGGATTTGGTTCAATGTTTAGTCTCTCCATTCATCAGTGTCGTTTTTGCGATTGATAGGCAAAGGCATTTTTTTATTACACCAAGCATATTTGTGACACAGATGATTGCTTGACTAGCATGTGTCATGAAGTGCAGTGACCTCCAAACGGCAATTTAAATTATGGGCAAGTGTACTTTTAACCGGAAGTAGTTGAATGATCCTAAGTATAAACGGTGGGTAAGGGAATTTAAAGGAGATAAGTATTCAGCAAATTGCTTATGTAACAAAATAATTGATCTCGGGAAAATGGGCGAATATGCGTTAAATTCGCATATGAAAAGCAAGAAGCATGTAGCAATCGAGGATTCAATTCCATCGGGAACTAGGCCAATTTCAGAGAGTTTAACTGTTACTTCACTTAATCCTCCTAGTACATCTGCAGAGACACACGCCGCTGCCGACGATTCCGGACCAGATATGACTTCCTTCACAATACCTGCGCCTACTGCAAGTAATATTACAGTGCAGTCTTCCTCCACAGCGTCTTTTACATTAAATGACCTTGTTTCACGAAACGAAACCTTAAAGGCAGAAACTCTATGGACATTGCATACAGTTACACAACACTGTTCTTTCAAGTCAAACGATGATGTTTCCAAGTTATTTCCAGTGATGTTTCCTGATAGTGGGATATCCAAAACATTTTCATGTGGTGAGAGAAAAAGCTCTTACCTTGCAGTGTTTGGAATAGCAGAATATTTGAAGTCAAGTTTATTTAAGACAGTAAAAGGTCATTATTTTATTATGTTTGACGAATCATTGAATAAAGTTTCTCAAAGCAAACAAATGGACCTCCACATTAGGTTTTGGAATGACACTGAAAATAAGGTAGACACAAGGTATATAGGGTCACAGTTCATAGGGCATGCTTCAGCAACTGACATGGTTGAGCATTTTAATAGAGGGGTTGTTCAGAGTAAGTTGGACATTACTAAAATGATCCAAATTGGGATGGATGGGCCCAACGTGAATTGGAAATTCATGAACTTGTTTCAGAGCAGCTAAAGAAGGACTTTGGCAATACAATTTTGACTATTGGATCATGTGGACTGCATGTTTTACACAATAGTTTTAAGACTGGGGCTGTTGCCAGTGGGTTGGAAATGGAATCATTATTAAGTAGCATTTACAACCTTTATAAAGACTCGCCAGCAAGAAGGGATGACTTTGCAAAAATCTGTGAATGTGGGAAAATGCCTTTGAAATTTTGTAGTCATAGGTGGCTAGAAAATGTTCCAGTAGCAAAACGAACAGTAGAAATATGGCCTGATCTTCTTAAGTATGTTGAAGAGGTTGAAACGCAGAAAATATAAAGCCCACTTGTAACTCTTATATTATACTTAGGGTCATAAGCCTATAGTTTGTTCATTTCGTGAAGTTTGGTCGAAAAATGGGTTACGCGTTTTTGCGTTTCATTTTAAAAATTTCGTAAAATGGCTTGACTATTTGAACAGATAATGACAGGAGGTTTTCAGTTTTGACTTTTTCTTGAAATGACCTTTAAATTAGGGTCAAGATCACAAATCAAGGTCATGACCTAATTTGTGATTTATGCAGTTTTAGGCAATTTTCTTGCAAATATTAAAAGTTATATGAAATCAAAATATTGTTACAATGTTCAGCATGACAAAATTTAAAAAGGTACCAAGTTTCGTAACTAAATGATAATTCATATAGGAGTTGTTGCCCCTGAAATATTATTTTTGGCTTATAAATACTAAAATTGTGCATTAGCTTGAAAACTATGATCTTTTTGTATAGGCATGTATATTAGAATATTTTAGGTATTGTGACAACGATCATTTTGATATATGGTTCAAGGTCATATGATCAAAGGTCAAGGTCACAGCTGCAAAAGAAGACAAAAATTGCTAATTATCTTGAAAACTATTAACTTTTTGTATAGGCATATATATCAGAATGTTGTAGGTTTTGATATGACGATCGTTATGATATATAGGTCAAGGTCATATGTTTAAAGGTCAAGGTCACAGCTGCAAAAACAGACTTAAATTGTTAATTATCTTGAAAATTATTAACTTTTTGTATAGGCATGTATATTAGAATATTGTAGGTATTGATATGATGATCATTTTGATATGGTTCAAGGTCATGTGTTCAAAGGTCAAGGTCACAGCTGCAAAAGAAGACATAAATTGCTAATTATCTTAAAAACTATTAACTTTTTGTATAGGCATATATATTAGAATATTGTAGGTATTGATATGACGATCATTTTGATATATGTTTCCAGGTCATATGTTGAAAACTGTTAACTTTTTTATATGCATATATATTATACTATTGTAGGTATTGAAATGACGATCATTTTGATATATGGTTCAAGGTCATATGTTCAAAGGTCAAGGTCACAGCTGCAAAAAAAGACAAAAATTGCTAATTATCTTAAAAACTATTAACTTTTTGTATAGGCATATATATTAGAATATTGTAGGTATTGATATGACGATCATTTTGATATATGTTTCCAGGTCATATGTTGAAAGGTCAAGGTCACAGCTGCAAAAGAAGACAAAAATTGCTAATTATCTTAAAAACTATTAACTTATTGTATAGGCATATATATTATACTATTGTAGGTATTGATATGACGATCATTTTGATATATGGTTCAAGGTCATATGTTCAAAGGTCAAGGTCACAGCTGCAAAAGAAGACATAAATAGCTAATTATCTTGAAAACTATTACCTTTTTGTATAGGCATGTATATTAGAATATTGTAGGTATTGTGACAACAATTATTTTGATATATGGTTCAAGGTCATATGTTGAAAGATCAAGGTCACAGCTGCAAAAGATTCAAATTGCTAATTATCTTGAAAACTCTTAACTTTTTCTAAAATACTAGAATTTCAGTCGTCCAAAGGACAACCGTGAATATCCCCGCCTACTCAAACTGCAACAAATTTCCCAGCCATTTCACAACAGCGATTGGCCTCTATTGAAATGACAATAATTATAAAACTAAGTGGAGTTGAAGATATATATTTACTGTTGAAATGGTATTAAATAGAGCGATTCAAATGTATTACCATCAATGAAATATTGCTCTGAGTACAATACACATTACATATCGAACAGCAATAAGACATGTATATTCAAATGTATATGTATTTGTTAATCTTTTTTATCTCAATGCGTCATGGAGTTTTGAAATACCTGTTAAAATTTAACAATAAAAATTGATTGCTTACTAAATAACTCTACAAAAGACTCAAAGAATGTCCCAGATGCTCAAAAAAGATTCTACGATCTTTATCAGACATATCTAAACTTGAATACACAGTAGATGCTCTGTGTCTGTTTTTTGTGGCATTGACTGAAACTCCTGCTGCTTCACAAACAGAATCTACTGCATGCCAACCAGAACAGTGATACGTTGAACTTTTCGAAGCAAATACAAATTTATTGCTGACTGCAATGCCAAATGCTAATCTGTTAGAAATTAATACTCCAATTGCTTCTATAACATCAGTAGGAATCAGCAGTGGAACAGACTTTCTTCTTTTTTCTGTCAAATAAGCCAGTCTAAATTGATCTAACAAATAACGTTCTCCTTCATCCTCTATTTCCTCTATGTTGTCTAGTGGTGTTCAGGTTCCATTTTCTGCATCATGCCAATCCTCAAGAAGAAGCCTAGATCCTTCCTCTACTCTGCGTGCATTATAGAGGGTTAAACGTGCAACAACAAATGAACGCAACCAAGAGTATCGGAAATTAAAAAATTCTTCACTGTAAAGTCAATTTCTGCCTTTAACTATTTATGAATTTTAATCATTTCTTCTTCTATTCGCAATTTTTTTGGAAGTCTTGCCTTTTTAAGTGAATTTTTCTCTGAATGATATTTAGCTTTACCAGTGAGTTCAGGTAGCCTTGAGTTGTATGCCTTTCTTAATTCATCGAACTCCTTCATCTGCTTGTCAAACTTTGATTCTGAGAAATAACCTGATAGAATTTTAGCACTTCTCTGAAAAAAGCTATTTAGGTTTACATTTAAACCATGTTTTCCCCATCTTCTGACATGCACAATTTGTTGAATTCTTCTTCAAGCATTGTCAGATGTTCCCTTTTGTACATATCTTCAAATGTTACGCTGACATCAGAAACAGACTGAAGGCATATGAAAAGTCTACTTAACTCTTTCATTTCCATCATCACCTCTCTCTTTACTTCATTTATTTTGCTGGAATCTGCTTTTCTTGCTAGAAAGTGTTTATAACCAATGACTTGTATGATTTTGCTTCCTCTAATAAAACTTCCAACTTCTCCATCACGAAACGTGTTTACAATGTTGACTACAAATTCTGCATCTTTGTGTACTTTTAGAGTTTTCAGAGACCTTGTTTTTATTGGTTCAGATTCTACATTAGAAGTCTCTTTGTGCTTATAGAATGTTCTATTAGAAAAAAATCTTTTGCATTTCAAACACATTCTCAGATTATCTATTGTTTTTTGGTTTTCTTTCCCTCATTAGCTTGCATTCATCATCATCCAGATGTAACATGTTGTAACGGCGCTTTTCTTCAAACCAGTTCATTTGTTCTGGAAAAGGTCTTTTCGAAATAGACGCAACTTCCTCATGTGTCTTTTTATGTGTCTCTTCAGCTTTCCACCTTCAATGATTTTCTCACAAAATATGCACATTCGACCTGGTTTCTGAAAGGATAATTGAGTTCAACATCATGACATCACGTTTGACAACACTTAAACATGACAAATTAATATAAACAATATAACAAATATAGACTTAACAAAGTATGTAAGGCCCAGAGGTGCATTTGCTACTATCCATACATTCAAATAAATAATTTTGCACATATATTTGCAAGACAGAAGTTAACAAGGGCCCCATTAGACCTGATACGCTCACCTGATGAATAGCTAGTTGATAAATTTCAAACAAATATTAATGCTGTAAACCCAGTGTAAAAATCTTTTTATATAGTAATACTTTGAGGTTTTTTCAGATAAATAACCATTTAGGCAATGCTTGGCATCTATGACCTTTCTTTGAATCAATGCCCTTAATCTGTATATTAAAATGATTGTGACGTTCATACTTACAATATTCTAATATATATGCCTATACAGAAAGTTCATAGTTGTCGAGATAATTAACCATTTAAGTATTGTTTTGCATCTATGAACCTGACCTTTGAACACATGACCTTTGTCTACACATCAAAATGATTGTTTAATAAATACCTACAACATTCTGATATACATGCCTATACAAAAAGTTTATAGTTTTCTGGATAATTTATCATTTGGGTATTCTTTCACATCTTTGACCTAAACCTTTGAACCAATGACCTTATCTCTACAAAATAAGTGACCGTTGCATCAATACCTACATCATTCTAATATACATCCCTATACAAAAAAAATTATAGTTTTCAAGATAATTTACCATTTCAGTATGTGACCTTGACCTTTGAAGCCATGACCTTAATCAATACATCAAAATGATTGTGACATTAATGCCTACAATACTTACAATAGCCTCTGCCTTTTGAGACAATTAACCATTTTGGTATTGTTTTGCATCTGTGACTGGGACCTTTGAACCAATGACCTTTTTCTTTACATCAAAATGATTTTGTAGCAATGCCTACAATATTCTTATGCACATGCTTATACAAAAAGTTAATACCCCAGTAGCTTTCTAGATAATTCGTCATTGTGTACTGAATAATTTTGAATAGGTGTGTGTGTGTGTGTGTGACACATATTAATGTACAAGAGAGACTGTATTTGTGTACGAGTATTTCATGGAATATACTAGTATATGTTTCACTGTTTACACGAGAGAGAGAGGAATCACTTGATAAAATAATTGTGTATACTTACATCTGCTTGCTGTTTGGGGTGTCCTCAACCTCCTCTATCGTGTCATCAATCTCAATGGGATGATTTTCATCCCCCATCTCAAAATCCATTGTAACGTCCTCTTGTCTGGAAAATATATATATATATATATATATATATATATATATATATATATATAATGAATGTGAAAACATATTATGTACAATATGTATTAATATGAATGAGTAGTAATAGTATTTATTATTCATATATATCCTCTTTATATGATGTATATGTATTAGACGTTTAACAGTTTAACATTATATTTATTATTCAAATATATATACAAGATTATAAATTTGATTCGAGTAAATGATAAAACAAATATAGAACACTTAATAGAAGTTAATTTATAAAATAAATAAATTATCTTTAAAATCATAAAAGCTTACGCTGCAATTTTGATCCATTCGTCTTCTAAGGACCACTGTAACATGGAGTCCTCGGAGGGAGGTTGAATGTTCTCTATTGCTGATACATTTCTTGTGGTTTTTGATTCTGTTAAGGATGGTGATGTATGCTTTGGGGAAGAGCAATTGTTTGTCGACAATGATAAACTGAAACTTTCTTCCCCCTGCAAATCTTTTAGTAGAAGTGATAGAAGACCTGGCTTGTCCGTATCGTTAAACAGGTCCGAAAAAGAATTTCTAGAAATAGAATTAATGCATGTAATAGATTTTGGGGAAAATATTTCAAAATAGAATTAACACATGTAAAATGGAAATTAGATTCTTCTTAAAATTGTTTTGAATCATACATAGTCAAAAAGAAATATATATCTAGATATGACTTAAAATTCAAACTTTCAACATAGGAATTTAAACTTTCAACATAAAAAATTTAAACTTACATCATAAAAATTTAAACTTTCATCGTATAAGTATCTTGAAAATAAATTTGAAAAATTAAAACAAAAATGTGTTTTAGATATGACTTAAAATTCAAACTTTCAACATAAAAATTCAAACTTTCAACATAGGAATTTAAACTTTCAGCATAAAAATTCAAACTTTCAACATAGGAATTTAAACTTTCAACATAAAAATTCAAACTTTCAACATAAAAATTTAAACATTCATCATAAAAATTTAAACTTTTAACGTATAAGTATCTTGAAAATAAAATTGAAAAATTAAAACAAAAATGTGATTTTAATTATACAAATATAAAATAATTGAAATATTAAATGTAATGACTTAAAAATATTTGGAAACGCAAATAATGATTAAACGAAAAAATTAATGTAAAAGTACAAAAAAATGTTTTAATTGAAAACGAAAAAACAAACAAAAGTATAAATATTAAAATATATGCAAAATTTTTTTTATTAATATCTTGAAATAATTTATTCATTTTGATTAAAACAAAAATCAATTTAAAAAATTTTTGTTAAATAATTAAACGTGACAGAAACATAATTTTTCCAATTTAAGGAATAAAAATGAATTAAAAGTCTTAAACAGAGAACAATATAAAATATAAAAATATGTAATAGTACTTACGAAAAATTTGATGCCATTCTGTGAAGGGATAACACTTCGTAACCAAAAGTTAGTGCAGTTCAATTTTACCTCTCTTTTTTATAAATAAATAGTCGACCAATAAAATAAGTCGTTACAAAACAACTTGCATGGGTGCGAAGGTTACACAGCCCTATTACGTGACATACCCTAATACAAACAATAAACGAATGTTTTAAAACCGCAAGCATGACATTTAAAAATATTTTAAAATTGCGTAGGACTACTAGGTCATCAGTACATTTCATTTTTAATGTACTTAAAAACTTACATTTTCTCAATTAATGAATAATAATTAATTTCTCAATTATTGAATAATAATTGAAAATACTTATAATGCTTATAATAATAAATTTGAATTTAAATGAAATTAAACATATGTGTCATAATTATAAACTTTAGAGGGAAGATGTATACGTGACATTAATAAGCGGAACATTTTTCAAATTTATAATGTTACGATGATGACAGATTGACCAAACGAACACCTAGTTATGTTTTATCAGATTTACTTCAGATAATTTTTTAACTTTCTTTAATTCATTCAAAGTGACATGTCATAATTAAAAAATGTGACGGGTTACCTATACAAGTTATCTTTGAACAACATCATTGATTGACACTGTTTATATATATAGCCTTAATGATAAACAGTACCAAAATGTGACG
>JARBDR010000182.1:0-16390 GCA_029721355.1 Tegillarca granosa
ACAATTCAGGAATACACTTCAAAATGCCTGCGATTCTTATTTACAACGAACATATCAAGATATTGATGACGCAGCAGGGTGTGATATACGGCTATTCATGAAACTTGTCAGCAAGCAACGCCCGCGGAAGAATAAGGTATACCCTGAAATAGTATATAAAGACCAAATGTATAAAGATCCTGTTGGTGTAGCTGAGGCGTTTTCACGCTACTACAGTGATGTTTTTAAACCAAAAAATGATAAAAATTTTAACAATGACAATGTTATTAGAGTGGAAAGTGAATACAGTCGTTTATGTGAGTTATACGAAAACTCATTGGAAATCTTCCCAAAATTACAGATTCCGAGATAAGCGGACTTATAAAGAAACTTAAATTTAGGAAAGCACCTGGTTGTGATAAGATACAAAATGAACATATCATTTATGGTGGTCACATCATGAGTGAGGTTATTGTCAAACTTTTTAATGCAGTTTTGCGAACGGGCCGTGTACCGACAATATGGAAACAGAGCCTTGTTATACCAATATTTAAAGGTGGTAGTAAAAGTAAAACTTCGCCTGATAGCTATAGACCCGTCTCATTGTTATGTAGCCTTTGTAAATTGTTTGAAATGCTAATAATGAAAAGAATACATGCCCTTGAAATAGATGATATTTTTCTGAATAAGCAACAGCAGGGATTTCAAAAAGGTCTCTCGTGTATTACTGCTTCATTTGTACTGCAAGAGTCCATATGTCACAATTTAGAGTTAGGTAGCAAAGTGTTTACCGCATTTCTAGATGCAACTAAAGCATTTGATACGGTGTGGCATAAGGGTCTGTTACTAAAACTTGGTTCCTTGGGCATCGGTAATAAGTTATGAGACTTCTACAGTAACATATAAAGTGCTGTCATTGTAAATAATCCAATCTGATTGGTTCCTGGTTAGACAAGGCGTGAGACAAGGGGTGTTATGTCATCGTTCCTTTATTTAGTATATATAAATGATCTGTTAATACGACTTGAAAACTGTAAATCTTCACTACAAGTAAACAAGATTAAATGTGGAAATCCCGGTTATGCAGACGACATTGCTTGTTTAAGTTTAACTCCAGATGGACTACAATTTATGTTGGACAGTGTATACGAACTCATGTGAATGGCGATTTCAATTCAATTCACAGAAATCAACAATACTTATTTATAGTTCAAATAAGAAAAAGACTTCATCTCTAACAATGATTGGAAAAATCGGAGACAATAGTCTGCCTATCAGCAATTCACAAATGCATTTAGGAATTCTACAGTCTTCTTCAATAAATCTAATGACAGAACTCAACAAGCATGTGTAAAAGGTAGAAAATCATACTTTGCAATCAACTTTATGTCAAAGTGAATACGCTTATATCTGTAGACCTGTATCGTAAAGTCATTATCCCATCTATATTATACGGTTGTGAATTATGGAATACATTAACTGTTCTAGAGAAAGATTTGCTTGAACGTTTCTAAAGGTTTATCACAAAGACAATTCAAAGATTCCCTACAAAAACTAGAACATATATGGCCGAAAGTATGTTAGGTTTAATTCCTCTTAATGCAGAAATAGAAAAAAGGAAACTCTTATTCTTTAATAGACTGTGTCACCTAGAAGATAATCTTATCTGTAAACAAATTTTTAATGAACGCATTAGAAACTTTTCAAATTATCGTACAGAAAACCAACTTGGGTTTATACCGGATGTGTTTAATATAATGACAAAATACAGTGTTACAAATCGACGGGGTTGTCGTCTCTGTGTAACACTATAACTAAAGGCGTGGTATTTTAAATGGTAACTTTTATTCGGGTGGTAAAACAAACAGTATATAAAACTGTTCACAAATGATATTCCATAACGCTCACTCTCTCTGCTAAGGGGTATCCCTATTAGTTACTTCCAGTGGGTAATCCAGTTCTGTACAGTCCAGAGGGTAATCCCTATCTGACTCTCTCATTCAAAACTCTCTCATTTATAACTAATGAACATGTGCTATACTAAGTTTCTTTCATCCTTAAATTTGATACGCAGGCCAATTAGGTCTTAGCTGACCAGTCCAAATGCATGTTAATTTTGAGAGTATCATTTCTAATTACCAGTACATGATTTGTTGCATAACTCGCATATATGCAATCTCGGGATTAATAATCTACCACAGCATGTACAGATAAGTAGAATCTGATATTGTTCTTATCTAGATTAGTATAATCTCCAAAAAATTCTGAATCATGTTTTCCCAAATATGTAACAACAGTTTTCAATATCTTTTCCACAACTTCATACAACATAACCAGTGCATCCCCTCAACAGAATGGAAAAGATTAATCAAAAATACTATAGACGATAAACAATTACAACTTCGCAGTGATCGCACAAATTCGGATTCAGACATTGACCGTTTCAAAAACTATACACGATGTTTCCCATCCAGATGCTGCTACAGTATGGAAATTCCCGGAGAACCGACAGGAATTGCAACTGGCACGCTTTATTGCAAAATTGACAGTAGTGCCTCGACAAACTGAAAATGTAACATGTGAACATTGTGAAAGACAATATAACGACCTCTTGTCTCACGCCTTGTGCTCCTGTGTTAAAACAGAATTTTTATAGAAACATTTTATTTCAAGTAGTACTTGATAATTTCCACATTAACTTATCAACCGAATTGGCAAGTTACGATGAAGAAACCTTAACTCAGATATTGCTTGGAAGAAAATCTCAAACTACACTCAGCCCACCCGACCTTAAACATTTCTTGTTTATTTGCTTTACATATGTAAAAGCATCGGCAAGTGCATATGTTAAATGACACTGTGTGTATAAATATAATCTAAAACTTATTTGTATATATGTTAGCATTACTATTATTATGCAAAGTTAGTTAGTTAACAGTTAGTTAAGTTGTATGTTATATTATATTTCAATCTATCTCTGTAAAAGTGAATGAAAGAATGAATGTAACTAAAAGGGCACCTCCTCGTATAGTTAGGTTGTTTTACCAACTGCGCATCCCACCAAACTCCAGCTTCTTTTTATACGTCTTTGAATGACCTTTGACATTCGCGTCAATTCTACCGATTGGTCAAGACCGATTGATCAAGAATGAAAATGAACCACGTGATTATTTTAGTCTATCAACCCAGAATGCTTCGCGCTAAAACTAATGTAAGTCCGAACTTTCATTCATAAAATGGTAACATAAGCATTAAAATGCGTAATATAGTACAGTCAAACTTCGCTTATTCAAACTTCTATTATTCGAATACCTTAGGTTATTCAAAGTTCTCCGTAGGTCCCAACCGCCCTGCACTATAACTTCTTATTAAAAAACTTCGCTTATTCGAACTTTGTAATTCGAATAACCGCGATTATTCAACCTAATTTGAGTCCTATGTTAGACTTTTCAGTGGAAATATAACCCCAAAAGTTCGAAGTTGACAGTTTTATTCATTTCTAAAACGAAACCGCTCTCACCTGTACAATTTAATACAAACGAGTATGGTTTCACCTTTACCCGTTTATGTTACCCAAGCGTAACTGACGGTCATTTTGTATACATTCTTACCCATCGTAAGCCATGGTGATAATCAATCGCAAAAATTACTCGTAATTCTTCAATCAAACAGTAATTATACTCCTAATTAAATTCAAGTAAACGATAAAAAGAATTTTGATGACCACGGTTACCATCATAAAAAATTTAAAAAAAAAAAAAAAAAAAAAAAAAAAAAAAAAAAAAAAAAAAAAAAAAAAAAAAAAAGTTGACAGAGACTGCTTTACGCCTTATTCACATTTCAATTCTAGAAAACATATAGACCTGTTCCGTTTCGTTTCGTTTAAAATTCTATAAAAACGTGTATTGCGTGCATAAAAAAAGCATGGTGTACTTTCTGTGGATGGCTGTACTTACTGTGTCGTATATATTACCGAGCGTTTTTGATTTTGTACCAGATGGTATTAAATTTTTATTTCTATTGAAATAAAATTAATATGTCTGTTTTTATGGAATTAATCATGACATTATTCATTATAAACTGAAACCGATAAAGCACTTTCAATGTGCAATATAATACTGTTGTGTCTTAAGATAACGTACGGTGGATCGAGGTTTGAAGTTTCAAATTAACTTATTCGATTATTCGAACCTAAAATGATGACCCTTCAACTTCGAATAATCGAAGTTTGACTGTATTTAAAACATATAAAAAGTCGCGATTTAATTTGAAATAATGAATAGAGCGTAACCGAAATTGTATGCATCAATTTACGATCGATGACCAGCCAATTACTTGCTATTTACAAGTAAGTAGTAAATGGAACATGAAGATGTTAAACCATTTTCATTATTAATAAAACTCCGTTTTTCAAGGTTTGTAGCCAAATTGAACATGACTTTACCATTTATTCTAGTGACCGTTATTATTTTACCTAGAGGTGACCTAATGTGCAATGTCAGTCTCTGCTCAGAATCTTATTTAAAAAAGTCTGCACACTCCATACAATTTTTATTTTACTTCAAACTGAAAATTTTCTATGTCCAATAACTCCACCTTGTTATCCTTATAAGGTTTGATTAATAACTGGTAATGCAGATGATATCACAAATGACATTACTAAACTAGAATGTATACTTGCGAGCAAGTATGTGTCTGCTAATCAGCTCTCTAAATTGGTGCTTTAAATAGCGGAGGAAATTCCAAGAAAAAAAGAACTCTCTGGAATTCCATGGTTGAAACCGGATTTCTCCGAAATCCTTCCGAATTCCGAAAAACATTGAGGAAGCGACCTCCCCATGGCCAATCCCTACCAGCTGACAAAATTTCAACCTTATACAATCGGATAAGAAACGAAGGAGGTAATACCTCTGAAAACTCTGTCTTGAGTATATAAATACATAATCACAGGAAATCAAGTCAATAAAATAAACACAAAATGAAACTTTGCTACAATTTTAAATATCTGATGGCTATGTAAGCTCATCCTTCAAATTTTGAACGACTCAGAATAGATGACTTGGGATATTTTTAGTTAAAAATGGATCTTGTATCCGGTTTTCTCAGTAGAGTGAAAAACAGCTTGAAAAAGCTAACATCTATAAAAGCATTTAATAAGCATATATGTCACATGGATTGTCATTTATTGCATTCACATTCAAGATGCTGAACATGTGTAACATTAAAACTATAATGGCTGATTGATTACTTACTGATTACATAAACATTTACCTTTATTCCGGCCGTCATTGAACAACGAAAATTTACTGAAAAATACATAGCATGTTTTAATCCAAATGTTCAGATTACAGTTATACAGTTAAAATTACAATGAATAGAACAATATACTTTGATGCGAGATATTTTAACCGAGCTCAACTTTGCAGTAAGATTAAGGATTAAGCTAGTAAGCATACTATATTGTGTTTATATCAACTATTTTCAATGTAGTAATTACAGTAAAGCCTATTTAAATGTAGGATATCATAAATTTACAAATTATCTCTATGTTAAATCTACAAATTTTCTCTTTGTTAAATTCACACACACACACACACACACACACACCTCTTAAACATAAGTTTAAATGTTTTAATGAACAGGTGTCCTTTATGTCGAGGTACTCAGCAGATATATCAATATATCAATCAAGCCCAAGTTCATGCGGCGAGGTTTGCTTAAATATGTTTATAAATTCTTACCTAAGTTAATGTGCTCATGTACGCAAATGTGGCAAATGAATGCAAATACACACGTGTGTCATTTTACTTATGGAGAACATTTTCATTACCTTTGGAGGTAGTGCAAAAGTATACTTAAACACTATGCAAATGCTGCACATGAACGCACAGTAAATATACGCATGTAAGTAAACTGACACCAAATTTATAATAAGATTGTTAATCGGAAAAACCTGTCCTTGTGATGTCCAAAATGTCCAAGAAAAGATGTTCTAGTTGGTTAGATGAAAAAAACAGTATCTTTCCAAGCTTCCGTCATACTCCTGATCTTGGACTTCTAAACACATTGTTTGTCTCGTTAGACCTATAATCAAGCCTGTGCTTAGAAAGTAAGTCATAGGTCTTCTAAATCTTGCTTGGTTTTTAATATTTTTCATCTTAATATTTAAATTAAAATTTTGCATATAGTACTATTATTCTTCGTGAACGCAAAGCAAATAATCTTTTGCATAGGTACATAAGTTTGCATGATATGTAGTATTACATATGTATCCAAACTTCGTCGCATGAACAGGGCTTAAATTATAAAATTCCAGATTTGTATTGATGATGATGATTATGATGATGATGATGATGATAAGTTGAGTGGAGTGGAGTGGAGTAATGGTGTTTTACACTCCAGTCAAGATTCTTTCAACTATTTCGAAGCGGTCAGTTCTGAGATGGTGGAGAAAACCGCAGTGCCCGAAAAAAAAACACCGACCTTTGGCAAGCATACTGACAAACTTTCTTACACTAGGATCTGTCCTGAGTGATGATGGTGATGATAATGATGATTTCGATGATGGGTGGCTATTATTATTATGTTTTCGTTTCGTTTCTTTTTCTTCTTCCTCTGCTTCTTCTTCTTCTTCCTCTTCTTCTTCTTCTTCTTCTTCTTCTTCTTCTTCTTCTTCATATTATTATTATTATTATTATTATTATTATTATTATTATTATTATATTTTGTTTATTTTCTTTTAAATTTTTGTCCGGTGCAAAACGGTATGATGGGTTTCGATGAAATTTGGTACCAACAGTCTGCTCGAAAGTCGGTGGGTGTAAATTGCGTAATTTAGAGAGACAACTCTTACAGAATATTCTTCTTTCTTCTCCAGTTTCTCAGATATATATGGAGTGCGCCTGATAAAAATGGGTAATCTGAATTAATGTATACAGTTAAGCACTCAACAGAAATGATTCAATGTTAATGGACTACATGTTAATTAAGTGACTAACCTCTTTCTCACATACAGAATTTGTTTTTAATAAATTCTCAGTTACTATGTATTAAATGGTTTTAAATATATCAAATTTTTATCAGCACTGTCAAACAAGTTAAACGCATCATTCAATCTCATTCAAAATTTAGGGTAGGTTTTTTATTTAATTTATTTTAGTTAATTATGTCACAATCATATACAAACATTATGTACATATGTAGAATTATAACAATTATGTCTTCATTAAGTATTCTGTCTTGGAATGTCCGGGGCATTATGTCGTCTACGATCAGTTTGTGTGAACTGTTGAACTTAACAAACTATGATCTAGCCGTCATATGTGAGCATAAACTTAAATGTCAAACAATACAATACTTACATACAATAGACAATAACTATTTAAGTGTTCACAGAGCAAGTGACGATTGTGGTGTAGATCACTATGGTAAGTCAGGTGTTGCAATGTTGTTTAAAAGACAGTTAAGTTTCTGCATAAAAGAGGTAGAAGGTATTACAAGTGATAGAATTGTTGGTATAGAACTTCAAACAAGATCACAAGGCTCTGTTTTCATATTCTCCGTATACTTATCTTCAGATAGCTCTATAACAGAATACCGTGATACTTTAAACACAATTAACGATATATATACAACATACCAACAATACGGACAGGTCATTATTGCTGAAGACTTTAACGGCAATTACAGAAGAGGTGATAGAAATAGATGTAATGCTTATAAATCAAATGCTCTAACAGATTTTATTGACAGTAATTATCTTATACCAGTCAATGCAACAAGCCATTGTAAAGGTGAAAATTTCACTTACCTTCCAACAAAGTCCATGATAGACTATATTCTAATTGATAACAAACTGAAAAACTGTATAATTAATTGTGAAATATTCTCTGAAGGAAGTGTACAAATAACATCAGATCACTTACCAGTTTTTCTATCACTCAAATTAGAATATAACGTACATATACTTAAACAGTAATTGTAATATGATTGCTTGGAATAGAGTTACAAGTGAAAATTTGTCACGCTACAGAGAGACTTTAAACAATGCTTTGTGCCCTCTTCTTAGTTATCACTTAGAAACCTATGATGACACTAATGCATTTTATGATCAACTAGTACATTTAATAAATGAATCAGCTAACCATACATTACCAAAGCTAATATATATTCCCACACAAAGCCATTTTGGACTGTCGATGTAAGAGCAGCTCATAAACATGAACGCGAAATGAGAAGAATATGGGTTTGTGAAGGTAGATCTAGAGGCCGACAACACCAGTCGTATAGCAACTACAAAGATGCCAAGAGACAATTCAGGAATACACTTCAAAATGCCTGCGATTCTTATTTACAACGAACATATCAAGATATTGATGACGCAGCAGGGTGTGATATACGGCTATTCATGAAACTTGTCAGCAAGCAACGCCCGCGGAAGAATAAGGTATACCCTGAAATAGTATATAAAGACCAAATGTATAAAGATCCTGTTGGTGTAGCTGAGGCGTTTTCACGCTACTACAGTGATGTTTTTAAACCAAAAAATGATAAAAATTTTAACAATGACAATGTTATTAGAGTGGAAAGTGAATACAGCCGTTTATGTGAGTTATACGAAAACTCATTGGAAATCTTCCCCAAAATTACAGATTCCGAGATAAGCGGACTTATAAAGAAACTTAAATTTAGGAAAGCACCTGGTTGTGATAAGATACAAAATGAACATATCATTTATGGTGGTCACATCATGAGTGAGGTTATTGTCAAACTTTTTAATGCACTTTTGCGAACGGGCCGTGTACCGACAATATGGAAACAGAGCCTTGTTATACCAATATTTAAAGGTGGTAGTAAAAGTAAAACTTCGCCAGATAGCTATAGACCCGTCTCATTGTTATGTAGCCTTTGTAAATTGTTTGAAATGCTAATAATGAAAAGAATACATGCCCTTGAAATAGATGATATCTTTCTGAATAAGCAACAGCAGGGATTTCAAAAAGGTCTCTCGTGTATTACTGCTTCATTTGTACTGCAAGAGTCCATATGTCACAATTTAGAGTTAGGTAGCAAAGTGTTTACCGCATTTCTAGATGCAACTAAAGCATTTGATACGGTGTGGCATAAGGGTCTGTTACTAAAACTTGGTTCCTTGGGCATCGGTAATAAGTTATGAAACTTCTACAGTAACATATCAAGTGCTGTCTTTGTAAATAATATCCAACTGATTGGTTCCTGGTTAGACAAGGCGTGAGACAAGGGGTGTTATGTCATCGTTCCTTTATTTAGTATATATAAATGATCTGTTAATACGACTTAAAAACTGTAAATCCTCACTACAAGTAAACAAGATTAAATGTGGAAATCCCGGTTATGCAGACGACATTGCTTGTTTAACTCCAGATGGACTACAATTTATGTTGGACATTGTATACGAATACTCATGTGAATGGCGATTTCAATTCAATTCACAGAAATCAACAATACTTATTTATAGTTTAAATAAGAAAAAGACTTCATCTCTATACAATGATTGGAAAAATCGAAGACAATAGTCTGCCTATCAGCAATTCACAAATGCATTTAGGAATTCTACAGTCTTCTTCAATGAAATCTAATGACAGAACTCAACAAGCATGTGTAAAAGGTAGAAAATCATACTTTGCAATCAACTTTATGTCACAAGTGAATACGCTTATATCTGTAGACCTGTATCGTAAAGTCATTATCCCATCTATATTATACGGTTGTGAATTATGGAATACATTAACTGTTCTAGAGAAAGATTTGCTTGAACGTTTCTAAAGGTTTATCACAAAGACAATTCAAAGATTCCCTACAAAAACTAGAACAGATATGGCCGAAAGTATGTTAGGTTTAATTCCTCTTAAAGCAGAAATAGAAAAAAGGAAACTCTTATTCTTTAATAGACTGTGTCACTTAGAAGATAATCTTATCTGTAAACAAATTTTTAATGAACGCATAAGAAACTTTTCAAATTATCGTACAGAAAACCAACTTGGGTTTATACCAGATGTGTTTAATATAATGACAAAATACAGTGTTACAAATCGACGGGGTTGTCGTCTCTGTGTAACATTATAACTTAAAGGCGTGGTATTTTAAATGGTAACTTTTATTCGGGTGGTAAAACAAACAAGTATATAAACTGTTCACAAATGATATTCCATAACGCTCACTCTCTCTGGCTAATGGGTAATCCCTATTAGTTACTTCCAGTGGGTAATCCCGTTCTGTACAGTCCAGAGGGTAATCCCTATCTGACTCTCTCATTCAAAACTCTCTCATTTATAACTAATGAACATGTGCTATACTAAGTTTCTTTCATCCTTAAATTTGATACGCAGGCCAAATTAGGTCTTAGCTGACCAGTCCAAATGCATGTTAATTTTGAGAGTATCATTTCTAATTACCAGTACATGATTTGTTGCATAACTCGCATATATGCAATCTCGGGGTTAATTATCTACATAGCATGTACAGATAAGTAGAATCTGATATTGTTCTTATCTAGATTAGTATAATCTCCAAAAAATTCTGAATCATGTTTTCCCAAATATTGTTACATACGTGTCTTTCTTATTTAAAATATAAAATTAAATAATTTTAGATTTTAACAAAAACAAGAATTTTTGAATCATTTTTTCCTGTATGTAACTTTTTCTTAAATGATTATACACAAAATAGAGTACATGTACATAATGAAGATAGATAACTTAAATATCCTCCGATTGCAAAAACAATTAAGAAATTTTGTTTCACGAAAATAAAGGAAAAGGAAAAAAATTGTTTGCCATTACTTAGAAACCACATCTATTAATGGAAAAAAACCAACAATTAACCATAACTGAAAAAAAAAAAAAAACAATACTCTGTCTAATTTTTTTATATTAACCAAAATATATCTCTTATCTGATGTAATATAGTTTGGCTGTAAAAATATACTAAAATTTACCCCAAAATTCAAACTAACATTAAGCACATTTGAAAATCGAAAGTTTCGCCGAAAATAACCGTTCTTATATAGAGTTTACCGATTTTTTTTTAATTTAAAGAAAGCATATTACTTTTGCATACAAAAGCTTCTGAAATGTAAACTGATTATTTAAAATCTGTACTAACACAAAAAATTTTGATATAAAATTTTTCAGAAATACAGAATAACCTAAAGTAAGCAAATGTGACCTGGCACCTCCAAAAATTAGATATATAAATTCAAGATATATATTTAAATTCAAACGTGATTCTTAATTTTCAATAACATCATTACCAAACAATTAAATTCTTACAATGTATATTAGGTTGAGTTTCATCCAAAATTTAAAAAAAAATAACAATTTTGTCTCTATAAAAATAAGAATATTAAATTTTAGTCCTTGTATTTGATTCGAATGTCATTTATTTGTTTGCGAGGTCCTTTTTCAATAATCATTTTGTGTAGTCTTTTTAAAGTTGATTTTTCAGATGATTTAATTTTAGTCCTTCTGAAATGTCGTTTAAACGTAAATAAAAAGGTCCTGAAATGAAAATATCTGTAATTCTCCACATCATATGCATATAGATCACATACATATTGTTTAATTTTGTCAAAACTTATTTCAAGATAGTCATAATTACTGTAAGGCAGGTTGTCTTCTACGTTTCCAAATTGATAATAGGATCCAGTCAATTCAGCTATTGTCATTCCTGCAAACATATTAGCACGTTCGTTTTTTGGAGGTTCCAATAATTCTGCAGCTGAATTTTCTGGCATACAGTTGGTCATTCCGCTTAGATGATTTATTTCTGCCCAAACTGTATTAAGTTCCTCCAGTAGACTGTTAATTGTATTTTTAAACTGGCTTTCCATTTCACTTTGGTTGTCGTATAAATTTTCCAGTTTTATTTTTAATTGTTCTTGTTCTTTCTTGGCAATAAACTTTGATATTCTTTTAGAGTCCCTCAACTTTTGTGATGGAGATTTTGATTTTCTTTGGGAACAATTTTTCACTAAATGTTGTGTGTTTCCGCAACTAAAACATTTCTTCATAAACATTTTTATATACAAAGGCTCGTGATCGTCAAAAAAAATTGTGTAATCCGTGGTAACAGTGTGGTTCGTCCTGGTAACGGCACCAAATCAACGGGGTTGTCGTCTCTGTGTAACACTGTAACTAAAGGCGTGGTATTTTAAATGGTAACTTTTATTCGGGTGGTAAAACAAACAAGTATATAAACTGTTCACAAATGATATTCCATAACGCTCACTCTCTCTGGCTAATGGGTAATCCCTATTAGTTACTTCCAGTGGGTAATCCCGTTCTGTACAGTCCAGAGGGTAATCCCTATCTGACTCTTTCATTCAAAACTCTCTCATTTATAACTAATGAACATGTGCTATACTAAGTTTCTTTCATCCTTAAATTTGATACGCAGGCCAAATTAGGTCTTAGCTGACCAGTCCAAATGCATGTTAATTTTGAGAGTATCATTTCTAATTACCAGTACATGATTTGTTGCATAACTCGCATATATGCAATCTCGGGATTAATTATCTACACAGCATGTACAGATAAGTAGAATCTGATATTGTTCTTATCTAGATTGGTATAATCTCCAAAAATTTCTGAATCATGTTTTCCCAAATATTGTTACAACAGTTCTCACGATCTTTTCCACAACTTCATACAACATAACCAGTGCATCCCCTCAACAGAATGGAAAAGATTAATCAAAAGTACTATAGACGATAAACAATTACAACTTCGAAGTGATCGCACAAATTCGGATTCAGACATTGACCGTTTCAAAACTATACACGATGTTTCCCATCCAGATGCTGCTACAGTATGGAAATTCCCGGAGAACCGACAGGAATTGCAACTGGCACGCTTTATTGCAAAATTGACAGTAGTGCCTCGACAAACTGAAAATGTAACATGTGAACATTGTGGAAGACAATATAACGACCTCTTGTCTCACGCCTTGTGCTCCTGTGTTAAAACAGAATTTTATAGAAACATTTTATTTCAAGTAGTACTTGATAATTTCCACATTAACTTATCAACCGAATTGGCAAGTTACGATGAAGAAACCTTAACTCAGATATTGCTTGGAAGAAAATCCCAAACTACACTTAACCCACCCGACCTTAAACATTTCTTGTTTATTTGCTTTACATATGTAAAAGCATCGGCAAGTGCATATGTTAAATGACATTGTGTGTATAATATAATCTAAAACTTATTTGTATATATGTCAGCATTAGTATTATCATGCAAAGTTAGTTAGTTAACAGTTAGTTAAGTTGTATGTTATATTATATTTCAATCTATCTCTGTAAAAGTGAATGAAAGAATGAATGTAACTAAAAGGGCACCTCCTCGTATAGTTAGGTTGTTTTACCAACTGCGCATCCCACCAAACTCCAGCTTCTTTTTATACGTCTTTGAATGACCTTTGACATTCGCGTCAATTCTACCGATTGGTCAAGACCGATTGATCAAGAATGAAAATGAACCACGTGATTATTTTTAGTCTATGAACCCAGAATGCTTTGTGCTGAAACTAATGTAAAAATTTGAAAAAAATCATTATTTTGTAAAAAAAAAAAAAAAAAAAAAAAAAAAAAAGTTGACAGAGACTGCTTTACGCCTTATTCACATTTCAATTCTAGAAAACATATAGACCTGTTCCGTTTCGTTTCGTTTAAAATTCTATAAAAACGTGTATTGCGTGCATAAAAAAAGCATGGTGTACTTTCTGTGGATGGCTGTACTTACTGTGTCGTATATATTACCGAGCGTTTTTGATTTTGTACCGGATGGTATTAATTTTTATTTCTATTGAAAGAAAATTAATATGTCTGTTTTTATGGAATTAATCATGACATTATTTATTATAAACTGAAACCGATAAAGCACTTTCAATGTGCAATAGAATACTGTTGTGTCTTAAGATAAGGTACGGTGGATCGAGGTTTGAAGTTTCAAATTAACTTATTCGATTATTCGAACCTAAAATGATGACCCTTCAACTTCGAATAATCGAAGTTTGACTGTATTTTAAAACATATAAAAAGTCGCGATTTAATTTTGAAATAATGAATAGAGCGTACCGAAATTGTATGCATCAATTTACGATCGATGACCAGCCCAATTACTTGCTATTTACAAGTAAGTAGTAAATGGAACATGAAGATGTTAAACCATTTTCATTATTAATAAAACTCCGTTTTTCAAGGTTTGTAGCCAAATTGAACATAACTTTACCATTTATTCTAGTGACCGTTATTATTTTACCTAGAGGTGACCTAATGTGCAATGTCCGTTTTGCTCAGAATCTTATTTTAAAAGTCTGCGCACTCCATACAATTTTATTCTACTTTAAACTGAAAATTTTCTATGTCCAATAACTCCACCTTGTTATCCTTATAAGGTTTGATTTATAACTGGTAATGCAGATGATATCACAAATGACATAACTAAACTAGAATGTATACTTGCGAGCAAGTATGTGTCTGCTAATCAGCCTCTCTAAATTGGTGCTTTAAATAGCGGAGGAAATTCCAAAAAATCACCGACCTTTGGCAAGCCAAACTGACAAACTTTCTTACACTAGGATCTGTCCTGAGTGATGATGGTGATAATAATGATAATTTCGATGATGGGTGGCTATTATTATTATGTTTTCGTTTCGTTTCTTCTTCTTCTTCCTCTGCTTCTTCTTCTTCTTCCTCTTCTTCTTCTACTTCTTCTTCTTCTTCATATTATTATTATTATTATTATTATTATTATTATTATTATTATTATTATTATTTATATTTTGTTTATTTTCTTTTAAATTTTTGTCCGGTGCAAAACGGTATGATGGGTTTCGATGAAATTTGGTACCAACAATCTGCTCGAAAGTCGGTGGGTGTAAATTGCGTAATTTAGAGAGATAACTCTTACAGAATATTCTTCTTTCTTTTCCAGTTTCTCAGATATATATGGAGTGCGCCTGATAAAAATGGGTAATCTGAATTAATGTATACAGTTAAGCACTCAACAGAAATGATTCAATGTTAATGGACTACATGTTAATTAAGTGACTAACCTCTTTCTCACATACAGAATTTGTTTTTAATAAATTCTCAGTTACTATGTATTAAATGGTTTTAAATATATCAAATTTTTATCAGCACTGTCAAACAAGTTAAACGCATCATTCAATCTCGTTCAAAATTTAGGGTAGGTTTTTTATTTAATTTATTTTAGTTAATTATGTCACAATCATATACAAACATTATGTACATATGTAGAATTATAACAATTATGTCTTCATTAAGTATTCTGTCTTGGAATGTCCGGGGCATTATGTCGTCTACGATCAGTTTGTGTGAACTGTTGAACTTAACAAACTATGATCTAGCCGTCATATGTGAGCATAAACTTAAATGTCAAACAATACAATACTTACATACAATAGACAATAACTATTTAAGTGTTCACAGAGCAAGTGACGATTGTGGTGTAGATCACTATGGTAAGTCAGGTGTTGCAATGTTGTTTAAAAGACAGTTAAGTTTCTGCATAAAAGAGGTAGAAGGTATTACAAGTGATAGAATTGTTGGTATAGAACTTCAAACAAGATCACAAGGCTCTGTTTTCATATTCTCCGTATACTTATCTTCAGATAGCTCTATAACAGAATACCGTGATACTTTAAACACAATTAACGATATATATACAACATACCAACAATACGGACAGGTCATTATTGCTGAAGACTTTAACGGCAATTACAGAAGAGGTGATAGAAATAGATGTAATGCTTATAAATCAAATGCTCTAACAGATTTTATTGACAGTAATTATCTTATACCAGTCAATGCAACAAGCCATTGTAAAGGTGAAAATTTCACTTACCTTCCAACAAAGTCCATGATAGACTATATTCTAATTGATAACAAACTGAAAAACTGTATAATTAATTGTGAAATATTCTCTGAAGGAAGTGTACAAATAACATCAGATCACTTACCAGTTTTTTCTATCACTCAAATTAGAATATAACGTACATATACTTAAACAGTAATTGTAATATGATTGCTTGGAATAGAGTTACAAAGTGAAAATTTGTCACGCTACAGACTGAGACTTTTAAACAATGCTTTGTGCCCTCTCTTAGTTATCACTTAGAAACCTATGATGACACTAATGCATTTTGATCAACTAGTACATTTAATAAATGAATCAGCTAACCAATACATTACCAAAGCTAATATATATTCCCACACAAAGCCATTTTGGACTGTCGATGTAAGAGCAGCTCATAAACATGAACGCGAACTGAGAAGAATATGGGTTTGTGAAGGTAGACCTAGAGGCCGACAACACCAGTCGTATAGCAACTACAAAGATGCCAAGAG
>JARBDR010000183.1:0-149811 GCA_029721355.1 Tegillarca granosa
ATTGGGATAACAATCATTTTGATATATGGTACAAGGTCATATGTTGAAAGGCCAAGGTCACAGTTGCAAAAAGACTTAAATTTTCTTATTATCTTGAAAACTATAAACATTTTGTACAAGCATGTTTATTAGAATATTGTACGTATTGATATTAAGACCATTTTGATATAAGGTACAAGTTTACATGTTCAAAGGTCAAAATCATGGCTGCATACCATAAGGTTAATGATTTGGAAATTATCTATTGTACTATAGTTAAATGGTGCATATAGCTATTAAAATGAAATGTGACTAGACATTTCTGATTAATTATTGCAGGATTTTCCAAACTTGAGGAATTTTTTGAACTTTTTGTATTTAAGTTCTTTGTAAGTTTTGGATATTTCCTCAGGTGAGCGTTAAGGCCCAGGGCCTCTTGTTTAATGTTATTTTTCAGAATTCAATTCTATAGCAATACATATTATAATTATATATATTAAAATATACACACAGTATTACTGTATTTCTGACAGGAATTCCGGAGTTACGACAAGCCATAAGCAAGTTTCACGAAACTTATGATGGAATTAAGTCAGACATGGATGATATTACGTCGGTCCTGGCAGTAAGGAACTGGTTTTCTTGTTGCTAAATATATTTCAGGGAGGTAAGAAAAAAAACAATGAAAACTATAACCTCTCTGTGAAGACCTGAACAGAACTCAGCTGAGTCCCTTCCTGTATAACCTCTCTGTAAAGAACTGATCAGAACTCAGCTGAGTGCTTTCCTGTATAACCTCTCTGTAAAGAACTGATCAGAACTCAGCTGAGTCCCTCCCTGTATAACCTCTCTGTAAAGAACTGATAAGAACTCAGCTGAGTGCCTTCCTTTAAAACCTCTATGTAAAGAACTGATCAGAACTCAGCTGAGTCCCTCCCTGTAAAACCTCTCTGTAAAGGATTGATCAGAACTCAGCTGAGTCCCTTCCTTTATAATTTCTCTGTAAAGAACTACTCGAACTCAGCTGAGTCCCTTCCTTTATAATTTCTCTGTAAAGAATTACTCAGAACTCAGCTGAGTCCCTTCCTTTATAATTTCTCTGTAAAGAACTGATCAGAACTCAGCTGAGTCCCTCCCTGTATAACCTCTCTCTAAAGGATTGATCAGCTGAGTCCCTTCCTGTATAATTTCTATGTAAAGAACTGATCAGAACTCAGCTGAGTCCCTTCCTTTCAACCTCTATGTAAAGAATTGTTATTAACAAAATTAGTTAATTTTTAGTTTTCTCTTAATTTTTCCTTGTTGGTTTTTGTTCAAGGTTTATCTTCTTTTTATTTATTTCATTATTGTTTTTTTTTAGATGTACTAGTTATCTCTCCTTCATGGACAACTTATAAACCACAAGCCACTGGCTCACCACAATCCACATGTCATAGAAACCAGTCTTGACAGTGAATGGAAAATAACACCTAAAATGTTAAAGTCGGTATGTCTTAATACTTATATTAGTTTAATATCGGAGAAAACCTTGTAGCTGCTTTCAGTTGCCCAGTATTTGAAATGAAAGTCTAACCTAACTTATCAAAATGTTTCAGTCATCTGTTTTAACTAGTAATTAGCGTTTGATGAAATGGATAAAGACTTTTTACCTTATTACTAACTACAATACAATATGGCCACAGATTAAAAAAATTATTATAAAAAGGACAAAATGTAGGAAATTTTAACAAATTAGATAAAGAAAACAAAATTAATTCTTTTTTACAAGTAATGGAAACAATTAATAAAATTATTAACATTTGATGAGGTAGACATAGAATTTTATCAACATCAGAAAAATAATATTTATTTAGGCTGTAGGAGTTAATATCTATAATCATCCAATCAGAAAATAATGATAGATATGATCAGCCAATCAGAATAATAATGATAGATATAATCAGCCAATCAGAATAATAACAATATTAAATCATCCAATCAGAATAATAATGATAGATATGATCAGCCAATCAGAATAAAAACAATATCTATAATCATCCAATTAGAATAATAATGATAGATATAATCAGCCATCAGAATAATAACGATATCTATAATCATCCAATCAGAATAATAATGATAGATATAATCAGCCAATCAGAAAAGCATAAAATCATTGTTCTTTATAATTATAGTTATTTAGTGATTGTGACAAAATAAAATGATAAAGAGATGAATCTGGATACATCTTTTACCCACAAAATACTAGGGTACATGAGTACTTGTATCAGAAGGTAAGGGTGTATCTTGGTACTTATATAACACTATCTGATTCCTTATATCAGTAAATTATATTGATGTTTATTCTAGGATTTCAGATTTCTGAGACAACAAGATGATGATTTTAAATACTTTTTTGTAATGATTTGATTTTACAGTTTTTGGAAGAAAAAAGAGCTCAAGAAAAATAAAATTTTGATTTTGAATAACCCAGACAACCCAAGTAAGTCATTTAGAGAGTAGATATCTCCCTTACATAAATAACCCAGACAACCCAAGTAAGTCATCTAGAGTGTAGATATCTCCGTACATTGAATCACCCTGACACCCAAGTAGGTCATTTAGAGAGTAGATTATCTCCCTTACATTAAATAACCCTGACAACCCAAGTAAGTCATCTAGACAGTAGATTATCTCCCTTACATTGAATCACCCTGACAACCCAAGTAAGTCATTTAGAGAGTAGAATTATCTCCCTACATAAAATAACCCAGACAACCTAAGTAAGACATCTAGAGAGTAGATTATCTCCCTTACATTAAATAACCCTGACAACCCAAGTAAGTCATCTAGAGAGTAGATTATCTCTCCCTTACATTAAATAACCCTGACAACCCAAGTAAGTCATCTAGGGGGTAGATTATTTCCCTTACATTGAATAACCCAGACACACCCAAGTAAGTCATCTAGAGAGTAGATTATCTCCCTTACATTGAATAACCCTGACAACCCAAGTAAGTCATCTAGAGAGTAGATTATCTCCCTTACATTAAATTAACCCTTACAGGCAAAGTAAGTCATTTAGAGAGTAGATTATCTCCCTTACATTGAATAACCCTGACAGGATAGTAAGTCATCTAGAGAGTAGATTATCTCCCTTACATTGAATAACCCCTGACAACCCAAGTAAGTCATCTAGAGAGTAGATTATCTCCCTTACATTAAATAACCCTTACGGCAAAGTAAGTCATTTAGCGAGTAGATTATCTCCCTTACATTGAATGGACCCTGACAGGCAAAGTTA
The DNA here is from genome assembly GCA_029721355.1 of Tegillarca granosa. NCBI lineage: Eukaryota > Metazoa > Mollusca > Bivalvia > Arcoida > Arcidae > Tegillarca > Tegillarca granosa. The sequence continues at coordinate 3,263 of JARBDR010000183.1, forward strand.
GTCATCTAGAGAGTAGATTATCTCCCTTACATTAAATAACCCTTACAGGCAAAGTAAGTCATTTAGAGAGTAGATTATCTCCCTACGTTGAATAACCCGACAGGCCAAACAAGTTGTCTACAGAATGGATTATCTACCATTACATTGATAACCTGACACCCAAGTAAGTCATCTAGAGAGTAGATATCTCCCTTACGTTGAATAACCCTGACAACCCCAAGTAAGTCATCAGAGAGTAGATTATCTCCCTTACGTTGAATAACCCTGACAACCCAAGTAAGTCATTTAGAGAGTAGATTATCTTCCTTACATTAAATAACTCTGACAACCCAAATAAGTCATTTTAGAGGGTAGATATCCCCCTACATTGAATAACCCTGACAACCCAAGTAAGTCATCTAGAGAGTTAGGAATTATCTCCCTACATTAAATAACCCTGACAACCCAAGTAAGTCATCTAGAGAATAGATTATCTCCCTTACATTAAATAACCCTGACAGGCCAAACAAGTTGTCTACAGAATGGATTATCTCCCTTACATTAAATAACCCTGACAGGCCAACAAGTCATCTATGAAAGTGGATTATCTCCCTTACATTAAATAACACTGGCCAACAAGTCATTTAGAGAATGGATTATCTCCCTTATATTAAATAACCCTGATTGGCCAAGCAAATGAAGTATTCCTTGACGTAATTCAATCACATGGCAGATTATCTCCTTCAACTAAGTCAACTGTAGTTGAATAAATTATCACACTCACATTAAATGACCCTAACTACCTGAGTAGTTAAACCAAAATTAGAACGTAAAGACTAATTATTTCTCTGAAATAAAACCAGAGTAGATTAACTCCCTTATGTAAATAGACCAGATTCACTCAACTGTTAACTACAAAGGAGGTATCTCCCTTTCTTTATTACTGTGATAATATTCTATGGGTAGTAATGACATGGAGTTTCATTATATAGACAATATCTAACATTCTTCTTTTGGAAAGGATTGTGTCTTTTTTGTTGTTAAGGTAACTGTTTCTATGACAAAGTTTCTTTTCAGCTGGAACAAGCTACACAGAACCAGAACTTAAAGCACTAAGGTAAATAACACAAATTGAAACAATCTTTAAGGTTAGGAGCTATTTTGTTCCCATAGTATCAACTTTAAGCATTAAGGAAACTCAGATTAATTATTATTTTTTACTGATGGGAAGTTATTATTATTACGTTAAAGCTTAAAGCATTAAAGGTAACTTACACTATAAATGTTACTAATAGGTTGAGCTGTTATTGTTCTCATTGAAACAACTTAAAGCATTAAAGCATTACACTAAAGGTAACACACACAAACTGTTATTAATTACTAATTGGGAGAGCTATTATAGTTCCCATGGCAACAATATCTTTGTCCATGCATTACCTAAGTATAACATTAACTTTTTTTCAGCTTTAAGAAGGTTATATGTATACTGTTGCATAAATTTATGTGTATAGTAATTGTTTGAATGTTAGTATGAATAGATATAGATTTTAGCTCATCTGAGTTTTCAGCTCAGATGAGCTAGTGCTATCCATCTTCATCTGTCATGCATCGCGTGTCGTGCGTAAACTTTTTACATTTTAATCTTCTACTCCAAAACCACTGGGCCAAATTTAATGAAACTTGGTAACCATCATGCCTGGGTGAAACCCTTTCAGATTTGCACACATAAAGAAGATATGTCACCTTGGGGGGAAAAAAGTGAAAAACTTTAAAAATCTTCTGCTCTAAATGTACAAGAGATATACCTTAGTTATTCATTTATAAAACTTCTAGGTCATCTAGTTTCAGATTTGCACAAATGGTAGCCATGGGGTTCAAAATGGGGAAATGGCAAGGCACTTGGTGGGGGAAATTGCTAACATTAGCAAACTATATTTGTCACTATATCTTGAAAACTAATACTAGTAACTTTTTATATAGGCATGTATATGAGAATATTATAGGTATAGATTACAATGATCATTTTGATATATGATTCAAGGTCATATGTTCAAAGGTCAAGGTCACAGCTGCATTAGAAGACTTAATTGATAATTATCATGAAAACTGTTAACTTTTTGTATAGGTTTGTATATTAGAATATTGTAGGTATTGATATGACAATTATTTTAATATATGGCTCAAGGTCATATTTCAAAGGTCAAGGTCACAGCTGCAAAAGAAGACTTAGGTGGCTAATTATCTTGAAAACTATTAACTTTTTGTATAGGCATGTAATTAGAATATTGTAGGTATTGCTACAATGATAATTTTTATCATTTTGTTATATGGGTTCAAGGTCATATGTTCAAAGAACAAGGTCATATCATCATAAAGAGACTAAAAATTACTAATTATCTTGAAAACTATTAATTTTTTGTATGGGCATGTATATTAGAGTATTGTAGATATTGCTACTGTAACAATTATCATTTTGATATGATTCAGGGTCATATGTTCAAAGATCAAGGTCATATCATCATAAAGAGACTAAAAATTACTAATTATCTTGAAAACTATTAATTTTTTGTATGGGCATGTATATTAGAGTATTGTAGATATTGCTACTGAAACATTATCATTTGATATGGTTCAAGGTCATATGTTACAAAGATCAAGGTCATATCATCATAAAGGAGACTAAAATTACTAATTATCTTGAAAACTATTAATTTTTGTATGGGCATTTATATTAGGGTATTGTAAGATATTGCTACTGTAACAATTATCATTTTGATATGGTTCAAGGTCATATGTTCAAAGATCAAGGTCATATCAGCATATAAACGACTAAATTGTTAATTATCTTGAAAACTGTTAACATTATGCATAGGCATTAGAATATTGTAAGTATTGACATGACGATCATTTTGATATATGCTTCAACATCATATGTTCAAATGTCAAGGACATAGTTGCATAAGTTTACTGAAATTAGTTTTGATTTGGAAAATTATTCATTGTACTACAGTTTCTTCATGCATATTATATAAGCTGCTTATAAATGAAATGTGGCTGGATATTTCTGATAAGTTTATGGCAGTTCTTAACTTGAGAAAACCTGAAAGTTTCTGTACTTAATATATTGTCTATTGCTTTTTGCAAACAATTTTGGACATATCCTCAGGTGAGCATTAAGGTCCATGGGCCTCTTGTTTAAATTATTGTCTAAAAAGTAAATTTTAGACTTGGACTAAATGTTATTCTCTGTGTGAAACTTCCTATAGATGTTGTTGTAATTAACATTGTGTCTTAGGTGAATCATCCTGTAGATTTTCTTTAGGTGTTTCTGGAGTTGTTGCCTTCATCTCTTGGGTATAATGTTCTGTAGGTGTTCTGGAGTTATTGCCTTCATCTCTTGGGTAAAATGTTCTGGAGATGTTCTGGAGTTATTGCCTCCATCTCTTGGGAAAATTTTCTGTAGGTGTTCTGGAGTTATTGCCTTCATCTCTTGGGTAAAATGTTCTGTAGGTGTTCTGGAGTTATTGCCTACATTTCTTGGGTAAAACAATCTGTTGATGTTCTGGAGTTATTGCCTACATTTCTTGGGTAAAACTTTCTGTAGGTGTTTTGGAGTCATTGCCTTCATCTCTTGGGTAAAACTTTCTGTAGATGTTCTGGAGTTATTGCCATCATCTCTTGGTTAAAAACTTTCTGTAGGTGTTCTGGAGTTATTGCCTTCATCTCTTGGTTAAAATATTCTGTAGGTGTTCTGGAGTTATTGCCTTCATCTCTTGGGTAAAATGTTCTGTAGATGTTCTGGAGTTGTTGCCTTCATCTCTTGTTAAAACTTTCTGTAGGTGTTCTGGAGTTATTGCCTTCATCTCTTGGTTAAAATGTTCTGTAGGTGTTCTGGAATTATTGCCTTCATCTCTTGGGTAGAATGTTCTGTAGGTGTTTTGGAGGTTTTTGCCTTCATCTCTGGGAAATTGTTCTGTAGGTGTTCTAGAGTTATTGCCTTCATCTCTTGGGTAAAACATTCTGTAGATGTTCTGGAGTTATTGCCTTCATCTCTTGGGTAAAATGTTCTGTAGGTGTTCTGGAGTTATTGCCTTCATCTCTTGGGTAAAATGTTCTGTAGGTGTTCTGGAGTTATTGCCTTCATCTCTTGGGTAGAATGTTCTGTAGGTGTTTTGAAGCTATTGCCTTCATATCTTGGGTAAAACGTTTTTTTTAGATATCTGGAGTTTATTGCTTTCATCTCTTGGGTAAAATGTTCTGTAGGTGTTCTTGAGGTATTGCCTTCATATCTTGGGTAAAAACATTCTGGTAGGTGTTCTGGAGTTATTGCTTCATCTCTTGGGTAGAATGTTCTGTAGGTGTTTTGGAGTTTTTGCCTTCATCTCTTGGGAAATTGTTCTGTAGGTGTTCTAGAGTTTATTGCCTTCATCTCTTGGGTAAAACATTCTGTAGATGTTCTGGAGTTATTGCCTTCATCTCTTGGGTAAAAATGTTCTGTAGGTGTTCTGGAGTTATTGCCTTCATCTCTTGGTAGAATGTTCTGTAGGTGTGTTGGAGTTTTTGCCTTCATCTCTTGGGAAATTGTTCTGTAGTGTTCTAGAGGTTATTGCCTTCATCTCTTGGGTAGAATGTTCTGTAGGTGTGTTGGAGTTTTTGCCTTCATCTCTTGGGAAATTGTTCTGTAGGTGTTCTAGAGTTATTGCCTTCATCTCTTGGTTAAAACATTCTGTAGATGTTTCTGGAGTTATTGCCTTCATCTCTTGGGTAAAATGTTCTGTAGGTGTTCTGGAGTTATTGCCTTCATCTCTTGGGTGGAATGTTCTGTAGGTGTTCTGGAGTGGTGCTTCATCTCTTGGTTAAAACATTCTGTAGATGTTCTGGAGTTATTGCCTTCATATCTTGGGTAAAACATTCTGTAGGTGTTCTGGAGTTATTGCCTTCATCTCTTGGGTAGAATGTTCTGTAGGTGTTTTGGAGTTTTTGCCTTCATCTCTTGGGGAAATTGTTCTGTAGGTGTTCTAGAGTTATTGCCTTCATCTCTTGGTAAAACATTCTGTAGATGTTCTGGAGTTATTGCCTTCATCTCTTGGGTAAATGTTCTGTAGGTGTTCTGGAGTTATTGCCTTCATCTCTTGGGTAGAATGTTCTGTAGGTGTGTTGGAGTTTTTGCCTTCATCTCTTGGGAAATTGTTCTGTAGGTGTTCTAGAGTTACTGCCTTCATCTCTTGGGTAAAACATTCTGTAGATGTTCTGGAGTTATTGCCTTCATCTCTTGGGTAAAATGTTCTGTAGGTGTACTGGAGTTATTGCCTTCATCTCTTGGGTAGAATGTTCTGTAGGTGTGTTGGAGTTTTTGCCTTCATCTCTTGGGAAATTGTTCTGTAGGTGTTCTAGAGTTATTGCCTTCATCTCTTGGGTAAAACATTCTGTAGATGTTCTGGAGTTATTGCCTTCATCTCTTGGGTAAAATGTTCTGTAGGTGTTCTGGAGTTATTGCCTTCATCTCTTGGGTGGAATGTTCTGTAGGTGTTTTGGAGTTTTTTGCCTTCATCTCTTGGGAAATTGTTCTGTAGGTGTTCTAGAGTTATTGCCTTCATCTCTTGGGTAAAACATTCTGTAGATAATCTGGAGTTATTGCCTTCATCTCTTGGGTAAAATGTTCTGTAGATGTTCTGGAGTTGTTGCCTTCATCTCTTGGTTAAAACTTTCTGTAGGTGTTCTGGAGTTATTGCCTTCATATCTTGGTTAAAATGTTCTGTAGATGTTCTGGAGTTATTGCCTTCATCTCTTGGGTAAAATGTTCTGTAGGTGTTTTGAAGCTATTGCCTTCATATCTTGGGTAAAACGTTTTTTTTTAGATATCTGGAGTTATTGCTTTCATCTCTTGGGTAAAATGTTCTGTAGGTGTGGGATTATCAGAAGTGTTTTATCTAATATTTATATATTTTTTGTTTAGACAGTACATTTTACTTACAGAATTTACACTATTTAACAAGTTTGATATGGTTGCTATAGCAATATTGATAAGATTAGTGAGTGACCTTTTTAGACTTTTTTATAAATGGATTTTATGCTTGTGTCTATTGTTTCATTATATGTCAGTGTACACTGTGTATGTATATCATTAAACAATCAATATTTTTGTGATATGTAAATTTTTTTTATTTCAGTGAGGTGTTTCGTCAACACAATATCATAGTCCTAAGTGATGAAATATATAGCAGACTTAGTTATGATCAAAATCACACCAGTATTGCAAAGGTAAACAAATAATTTTAAAATTCATGAAAGGTAGGTCAAAGGTCAAAAAGTTAAAAGTCAGGGATCAAAGGTCATGTGACCTTCATGTGAGTCTCAGTAAACCAATGTGGAGAAAATAATCAGACAGTTCTATAAAAACTGTAAACAGGCATGGAAACAGTGCAACATGTGGAATATCTGGCATAGAATGACACATGTGGAATATCTGGCATAGGCTGCCACATGTGGAATATCTGGCATAGAGTACCACATGTAAAATAACAGAAACAGATTACCACATGTGAAATATCTGGCATAGGGTACCACATGTGGAACATCTGGCATAGAGAACCACATGTAAAATAGCAGAGACCGATAACCACATGTGGAATATCTGGCATAGAGTACCACATGTGGAACATCTGGCATAGAGTACCACATGTAAAATAGCAGGAACAGAGTACCATGTGTGAAATATCTGGCATAAAGTACCACATGTGAAATATCTGGCATAGGGTACCACATGTGAAAATCTGGCATAAAGTACCACATGTAAAATAGCAGGAACAGAGTACCACATGTGAAATATCTGGCATAGAGTACCACATGTGAAATATCTGGCATAAAGTACTACATGTAAAATAGCAGGAACAGAGTACCACATGTGAAATATCTGGCATAGAGTACCACATGTGAAATATCTGGCATAAAGTACCACATGTAAAATAGCAGGAACAGAGTACCATGTGTGAAATATCTGGCATAGGGTACCACATGTGAAATATCTAGCATAGAGTACCACATGTTAAAATCTGGCATAAAAGTACCACATGTGAAATATCTGGCATAGAGTACCACATGTGAAATATCTAGCATAAAGTACCACATGTAAAACAGCAGGAACAGAGTACCAAATGTGGAATATATGGCGTAGAGTACCACATGTGAAATATCTGGCGTAAAGTACCACATGGAAAATAGCAGGAACAGAGTACCACATGTGAAATATCTGGTATAGAATGACACATGTGGAATATCTGGCATAGGCTACCACATGTGGAATATCTGGCATAGAGTACCACATATAAAATAGCAGAAACAGATAACCACATGTGGAATATCTGGCATAGGCTACCACATGTGGAATATCTGGCATAGAGAACCACATGTAAAATAGCAGGAACAGATTACCACATGTGGAATATCTGGCATAGGGTACCACATGTGGAACATCTGGCATAGAGTACCACATGTAAAATAGCAGAAACAGATAACCACATGTGGAATATCTGGCATAGGCTACCACATGTGGAATATCTGGCATAGAGAACCACATGTAAAATAGCAGGAACAGATTTCCACATGTGGAATATCTGGCATAGGTTACCACATGTGGAACATCTGGCATAGAGTACCACATGTAAAATAGCAGGAACAGAGTATCACGTGTGAAATATCTGGCATAGAGTGCCACATGTGAAATATCTGGCATAGAGTACCACATGTGAAAATCTGGCATAAAGTATTACATGTGAAATATCTGGCATAGAGTACCACATGTGAAATATCTGGCATAAAGTACCACATGTAAAATAGCAGGAACAGAGTACCACATGTGAAATATCTTGCATAGAGTACCACATGTGAAATATCTGGCATAAAGTATCACATGTGAAATAGCAGGAGCAGAGTACTACATGTGGAATATATGGCGTAGAGTACCATGTGTGAAATATCTAGCATAAAGTACCACATGTAAAATAGCAGGAACAGAGTACCACATGTGAAATATCTGGCATAGAGTACCACATGTGAAATATCTGGCATAGAGTACCACATGTGAAATATCTGGCATAGGGTACCACATGTGAAATATCTAGCATAGAGTACCACATGTTATAATCTGGCATAAAGTATTACATGTGAAATATCTGGCGTAAAGTACCACATGTAAAATAGCAGGAACAGAGTACCACATGTGAAATATCTGGCATAGAGTACCACATGTGAAATATCTGGCATAGAATGACACATGTGGAATATCTGGCATAGGCTACCACATGTGGAATATCTGGCATAGAGTACCACATATAAAATAGCAGAAACAGATAACCACATGTGGAATATCTGGCATAGGCTACCACATGTGGAATATCTGGCATAGAGAACCACATGTAAAATAGCAGGAACAGATTACCACATGTGGAATATCTGGCATAGGGTACCACATGTGGAACATCTGGCATAGAGTACCACATGTAAAATAGCAGAAACAGATAACCACATGTGGAATATCTGGCATAGGCTACCACATGTGGAATATCTGGCATAGAGAACCACATGTAAAATAGCAGGAACAGATTTCCACATGTGGAATATCTGGCATAGGGTACCACATGTGGAACATCTGGCATAGAGTACCACATGTAAAATAGCAGGAACAGAGTACCACGTGTGAAATATCTGGCATAGAGTGCCACATGTGAAATATCTGGCATAGAGTACCACATGTGAAAATCTGGCATAAAGTATTACATGTGAAATATCTGGCATAAAGTACCACATGTGAAATATCTGGCATAAAGTACCACATGTAAAATAGCAGGAACAGAGTACCACATGTGAAATATCTTGCATAGAGTACCACATATGAAATATCTGGCATAAAGTACCACATGTGAAATAGCAGGAGCAGAGTACTACATGTGGAATATATGGCGTAAAGTACCATGTGTGAAATATCTGGCATAAAGTACCACATGTAAAATAGCAGGATCAGAGTACCACATGTGAAATATCTGGCATAGAGTACCACATGTGAAATATCTGGCATAGAGTACCACATGTGAAATATCTGGCTTGTTGGTACCACATGTGGAACATCTGGCATAGAGTACCACATGTAAAATGGCAGGAACAGAGTACCACGTGTGAAATATCTGGCATAGAGTGCCACATGTGGAATATCTGGCATAGGGTACCACATGTGGAACATCTGGCATAGAGTACCACATGTAAAATAGCAGAAACAGATAACCACATGTGGAATATCTGGCATAGGCTACCACATGTGGAATATCTGGCATAGAGAACCACATGTAAAATAGCAGGAACAGATTTCCACATGTGGAATATCTGGCATAGGTTACCACATGTGGAACATCTGGCATAGAGTACCACATGTAAAATAGCAGGAACAGAGTATCACGTGTGAAATATCTGGCATAGAGTGCCACATGTGAAATATCTGGCATAGAGTACCACATGTGAAAATCTGGCATAAAGTATTACATGTGAAATATCTGGCATAGAGTACCACATGTGAAATATCTGGCATAAAGTACCACATGTAAAATAGCAGGAACAGAGTACCACATGTGAAATATCTTGCATAGAGTACCACATGTGAAATATCTGGCATAAAGTATCACATGTGAAATAGCAGGAGCAGAGTACTACATGTGGAATATATGGCGTAGAGTACCATGTGTGAAATATCTAGCATAAAGTACCACATGTAAAATAGCAGGAACAGAGTACCACATGTGAAATATCTGGCATAGAGTACCACATGTGAAATATCTGGCATAGAGTACCACATGTGAAATATCTGGCATAGGGTACCACATGTGAAATATCTAGCATAGAGTACCACATGTTATAATCTGGCATAAAGTATTACATGTGAAATATCTGGCGTAAAGTACCACATGTAAAATAGCAGGAACAGAGTACCACATGTGAAATATCTGGCATAGAGTACCACATGTGAAATATCTGGCATAGAATGACACATGTGGAATATCTGGCATAGGCTACCACATGTGGAATATCTGGCATAGAGTACCACATATAAAATAGCAGAAACAGATAACCACATGTGGAATATCTGGCATAGGCTACCACATGTGGAATATCTGGCATAGAGAACCACATGTAAAATAGCAGGAACAGATTACCACATGTGGAATATCTGGCATAGGGTACCACATGTGGAACATCTGGCATAGAGTACCACATGTAAAATAGCAGAAACAGATAACCACATGTGGAATATCTGGCATAGGCTACCACATGTGGAATATCTGGCATAGAGAACCACATGTAAAATAGCAGGAACAGATTTCCACATGTGGAATATCTGGCATAGGGTACCACATGTGGAACATCTGGCATAGAGTACCACATGTAAAATAGCAGGAACAGAGTACCACGTGTGAAATATCTGGCATAGAGTGCCACATGTGAAATATCTGGCATAGAGTACCACATGTGAAAATCTGGCATAAAGTATTACATGTGAAATATCTGGCATAAAGTACCACATGTGAAATATCTGGCATAAGTACCACATGTAAAATAGCAGGAACAGAGTACCACATGTGAAATATCTTGCATAGAGTACCACATATGAAATATCTGGCATAAAGTACCACATGTGAAATAGCAGGAGCAGAGTACTACATGTGGAATATATGGCGTAAAGTACCATGTGTGAAATATCTGGCATAAAGTACCACATGTAAAATAGCAGGATCAGAGTACCACATGTGAAATATCTGGCATAGAGTACCACATGTGAAATATCTGGCATAGAGTACCACATGTGAAATATCTGGCTTGTTGGTACCACATGTGGAACATCTGGCATAGAGTACCACATGTAAAATGGCAGGAACAGAGTACCACGTGTGAAATATCTGGCATAGAGTGCCACATGTGGAATATCTGGCATAGAGTACCACATGTGAAAATCTGGCATAAAGTACCACATGTGAAATATCTGGCATAGAGTACCACATGTGAAATATCTGGCATAGAGTACCACATGTGAAATATATGGCATAGAATACCACATGTAAAATAGCAGGAACAGAGTACCACATGTGAAATATCTGGCATAGAGTACACATGTGAAATATCTGGCATAGAGTACCACATGTGAAATATCTGGCATAGAGTACCACATGTGAAATAGCAGGATCAGAGTACCACATGTGAAATAGCAGGATCAGAGTACCACATGTGAAATAGCAGGATCAGAGTACCACATGTGAAATATATGGCATAGAATACCACATGTAAAATAGCAGCAACAGAGTACCACATGTGAAATATCTGGCATAGAGTACCACATGTGAAATATCTGGCATAGAGTACCACATGTGGAATGTCTGGCATAGGGTACCACATGTGGAATGTTTGGCATAGGGTACCATGTGTGGAATATCAGGCATGATTTAGTATCACATGTTGATCAAAGAAAAGAGTACCACATGTGGAATATGAGACACAGATTACCATATATGGAATACAGATACCTAACACAAATTGAGAAATAAAATGGCTTTAACTTCCAAGACTTATAGATAAAGCCCTCACTTTTTTATCCTTATAGAAATATATTGCACAAGTTTATTTTTATCAGTAGTGTCTAAATTGATATTTAAATGTACTTGAGTGACATGTTATTTCAAATCAGTCCATCCACATGTTATTGTTTGTTTTAAATAGAAAAATTTGTTTACATTGATTTCTATTAAAGACAAGGTGTAATTATTTACACAAAAACTAGTCACTTAGTTATTTATAGCTAACAGGCACTCTTATTTACATATATCTTAAATTTTATTTTACTTTATTGTGTATCTCAAGTAAGCCTGGTTATTGAATTGGGAGAGGGGTGAAGTCTCAGGAGGGAGGGGGATCTTGTCTGGACAAAATTATTATGATTTTATTGTTAGCAGTAAACTAAGTTTTAGTCAAGATTATATCAATTTGATCATACATATTACCTGCATTCCAACTGTGTGTGTGTGTGTGTGAGAGAGAGAGAGAGAGAGAGAGAGAGAGAGAGAGAGAGAGAGAGAGACTGTATTCTATATATATCTGAGTTTACTGTTCCTTTTCCATTGAAATATTTTGAAATTATGCCTCATAAATAATGTAAAAATAATTCATATTTTCACAGAATTTTGTTAATTTTTTTATCTTGGGGGAGGGGTAGTGACTTCTTTTTATGTCCATGTATATTTTGACTAAATTGTTTTATTTTATTTTATTCTTTTTCAACAGTTTTGTCCAGAGATAACTATAATTAGTACTGGTTTATCAAAATGGGCGAGTGCAGGTGGTTGGAGAGTATGTATTCAAATGTATATAATTTATAAGGGCTAATATTCTCCATGTATGCATCCAAACAAAATAATCATAACTTAGTCTCTCAGGGTTAAAGGTCAAGTTAATAAAGTCTCTCAGGGTTAAAGGTCAAGTTAATAAAGTCTCTCAGGGTTAAAGGTCAAGTTAATAAAGTCTCTCAGGGTAAAGGTCAAGTTAATAAAGTCTCTCAGGGTTAAAGGTCAAGTTAATAAAGTCTCTCAGGGTTAAAGGTCAAGTTAATAAAGTCTCTCAGGGTTAAAGGTCAAGTTAATAAAGTCTCTCAGGGTTAAAGGTCAAGTTAATAAAGTCTCTCAGGGTTAAAGGTCAAGTTAATAAAGTCTCATTGGTTCTTTGAAGTCTCCAAATATTATAGAATCAAATAATTCCAGGAATTATTTAAGTGAAATCATGGATATCCAGTAATACATAAAGGTAACACAGTTCACCAACATGCATGAATGTCAAGGACACTGATGTCAAGGTCATTGATGTTAAGGTCATGTTTTGCTGCTCATGTGTTAGAATTGTCAGAGAATGCATCTGTAAGATGTTATTGAAAGTCATAAAAACCTTTTAAAGATATCAAAGATAATATAATGTTATTAAATGACACAAAAGCTGTTTTAAGAGTTGAGTTGAGTAATGGTGTTTAATGTCCCAGTCAAGAATATTTCACTTATATCGAGACATCGCCAGCTATAGGTGAAAGTGCAGAAATTTTGCCTGTGCGTTGCACTGATGGCATTATACAGCAGAGTTCTTTATTGGCCATGCCTGCTATGACACAGGACCTTGTTTATTTTAAGTTCCCATCCGAAAGTACCGTTACTTTCATTTCCTAATGCCTAGTGCTTGGCAAAAGAACAGTCACTACCGACTTTCAAGTCTTGTGTCAGACCCGGCCGGGGTTTGAACCCACATCCTTAAGCAGGTCACTGAAAGGTCAGTGATGTTGTCAAGGTCATTGATGCTGCATTTTCTTAAGTTGAGTGGAGTGGATTAATATTGATTGATGCCTGATGATTGATTAATTTTTTTTGCTGTGATTAAAAATAGCCATAGTAATACATAAAACAAATAATCCAAGTCATTCATAGAAATCCAGAAGACAAATTCATTAATAGTCATCCAGAAAATAAGAATATTCACAGATATCCAGACAATGTAATAATCTATCATGATCAAGAGAATGATGTCCTTGCTTCATGAATTATTTCATGCATTTTAGGTTGGATACCATATTTATCCACCACAGTTGTCTGCCCTATGTAATGCTGTTAAAAGTGCTGCTAGCCATACTTATTCCTGTGCTCCAGCTCCAATGCAGTATGCTGCTTTTAAGGTAAGGGATAGCTTTTAGCTTTTCCTAAACTTACAATGGTTAAATCTGTTACTTTTTAATAGCTCATCTAAAGTAATGACATCATGAACCATATATATATATAATGTATGTGTGTGTGTTAACGTGTGTGCATGTGTGTTTACATGTGTACAAATTTTCTCTTAAATAGAAGTACAGGTAAGCTAAACTGTCCTTCAGGCATATCTCGTTTGATGGACTACATGTAAAGGTGAACTACACTGTACTTCAGGCATATCTCGTTTGATGGACTACATGTAAAGGTGAACTACACTGTACTTCAGGCATATCTCGTTTGATGGACTACATGTAAAGGTGAACTACACTGTCCTTCAGGCATATCTCGTTTGATGGACTACATGTAAAGGTGAACTACACTGTACTTCAGGCATATCTCGTTTGATGGACTACATGTAAAGGTGAACTACACTGTACTTCTGACAGATCTTGTTTTATGGACAAGATGTACAGGTGAACTGCACTGTACTTCTGACAGATCTTGTTTTATGGACAAGATGTACAGGTAAGCTACATTGTACTTCTGACAGATCTTGTTTTATGGACTACATGTAAGGTGAACTACACTGTACTTCTGACAGATCTTGTTTTATGGACTAGATATACAGGTGAACTACACTGTCCTTCCGACAGATATTGTTTGATGTATAAGTTGTACAGGTGAGCTTCACTGTACCTCTAATATATCTTGTTTTATGGTCTAGATGTACAGGTGAGCTACAATGTCCTATTTATTAATTGATTGTTCTTTATTTTAGATGCTTAGTGATTTGGAGTCATGTGACAGTTACATTAAACACTGTTCAAGAATTTTGAAGTCTGTTAGTACATACTGTTACAAGTAAGTATTTACAGTTCACAGCTTGGCTTAAGTGGAGTGTAATTATTGTTACGTTTTTATTGTTTTGTTTTTTAAGCTCACCTGAGCACAAAGTGCTCATGTGAGCTATTGGTATCAATAGACGCAGACCCTCTGTCGTCTGTCCGTCTGTCCATCAACAATTGCTTCAAACGACTTCTTCTCAGAAACTTCTGGTCACATTTTGTTTAAACTTGGTCAAAAGCATCTATAGAACATTGCCTTTCAGATTTGTGTTTTTGGTTGCTATAGCTACCAAATGTGGGTCACAAAGACCTACATAGTTAAAAACCTAAAAAAACCTTCTTCTCCAAAACCACTTCACTGAGATAAAATCTGATGTGATATTTGGCATCTACGGCATCTTATATACCAAATTTGTGAATTTCAATAATTTTTTGAAAAATTAGGTTACGCATTTTTGCGTTTATTTTTTGTGTATTGTAAAAAGTACTTTTTCACAAAAATTACAATAATGAATAAATTTAGGTAAACTCTTTTTCCAAACATCATTTTCTAATGAGAAGAAACATATGTTTGACAAATTTCATGAAATTCTGTAAAATACAAGTCACTTTTTTTGTCAATTCTAGCAACACAAGGGTCGAGGGTTCAAATCCCACTGGGGCCACATTTTTTTTTTTTTTTTTTTTTTTTTTTTTAATTTTTTAATTTTTTTTTTTTTATTTTCTGAATTGTTTGACTTACAATGGTGCATGGAAGAGATTTTATGAATTTTTACTTTTTAGTGTAATAATTTTTTTTGAAATACATGTGATACTGCAACCCAAGGGGTCGAGGGTTCAAATCCAAGTGGAGCCACTTTTTTTTTCTTTTTTTTCCTTTTTTTTTTTTTTTTTTTTTTAATTTTCTGAATTTTTATGACTTACAATGGTGCATGAAAGAAATTTTATGATTTTTTACTTTTTAGGTGGCCATAGCTACATTGACCTAAATAGTTGAAAACCTAAAAAAATTTTCTTCTCCAAAACCACTTCACTGAGATAATATCTGATGTGATATTTGGCATCTAAAGCATCTTATAAACCAAGTTGGTGAATTCCAACAATTTTGTGAAAAATTAGATTACGTGTTTTTGCGTTTATTTTTGATACATTGTAAATAGTACTTTTTTTTACCAAAATTACAATATTAATAAATGTAGGTGAATTCTTTTTCCAATCAATTTTTACATTTTTTTAAAAATATTTTAATTAATGTATCAAATCTGTAAAGTCTTAAATCCAGATCAGAAAATTGCTCATATGAGCTTTTGTTATGGATAGGAACTCTGCCATCCATCCATACATCCATCAAAAGACTTTTTCTCAGACACTACTGGTCACATTTCATTCATATTAGTCAATAGCACCTTTAACCCATTGCAATTCTCATTTATGTTTCTGGTCACTTTTGCTACCAAAAGTAGGTCACAGTGACCTATATAGCTAAAAACCAAAACAATAAAAATAATGTTATCTGAAACCACTTCTATTGAGGCAACATGTTATGACTTAACCAGGTATTATCAAGACACGTCAGTTACATTTAAACTCAGGTGAGCAATTTAGGGCCATCTTGGGCCTCTTGTTTTTGTCTCTTGAATATGTGATGTAAATTGATTGATTTAATGAGGTTTTATGTTCCAGTCAAAAATATATCACATATATCGAGACGTCACCAGCTATAGGTGAAATGGTTGAAATTTTTACCTTTGCAGTGCTCTTAGGGCAATGTGCAGGGAGGGTTCTTTAACGTGCCACACCTAACATGACGGGGGAATTTGTTTTTAAGGTCTCATCCGAGGGACCGTGTGATTGAAATGTTGACGGGTATATTTTACACAAACTGAAAACAAATTCATTTTAACAAAAGTCTTTGCCAATTTAATTGATCAAATTACAAACTATAGATAATAAAAATTTGTTGACCTTGACTTTGAGATGTTTCTAAACCAGTATTTTAAAATAATTTTATTACAATTGTGATTTCTTCAGGTGAGCAATCAAAGGCCCACTAGTCTCTTATTTTGCACATATAAGTAGCTTATACTGATTAATACAGTACAATGTATAAATAAAATGTCAATCTTTATTTTAGTGAACTGACGTCAGTCGGAGTCAAGGCAGTTCAACCTAAAGCTGGATATTACATATTTCCTGATTTCGAGGTGGTACATAACAAACTCCGACAACGAGGGTTAGAAACAGGTCAAGACATGTGTGATATCATATTTGAGGAAGCTTCTGTAGCAGTAGGTTGATGATTTATTTATAGACACCTCTGTTTACTTTACTGTATCTTCTGTTTACAAGATGGTTGATAACCTTGTCCCCCCTCGTGTCTGAAGGAAGCTTCTGTAGCAGAAGGTTGATGATTTATTTATAGACACCTCTCTTTACCTTACTGTATCTTCTGTCTACAAGATGGTTGATAAACTTGTCCCTCCCCGTGTCTGAAGGAAGCTTCTGTAGCAGTAGGTTGATGATTTATTTATAGACACCTCTGTTTACTTTACCGTATCTTCTGTCTACAAGATGGTTGATAAACTTGTCCCTCCCCGTGTCTGAAGGAAGCTTCTGTAGTAGTAGGTTGATGATTTATTTATAGACACCTCTGTTTACTTTACCGTATCTTCTGTCTACAAGATGGTTGATAAACTTGTCCCTCCCCGTGTCTGAAGGAAGCTTCTGTAGCAGTAGGTTGATGATTTATTTATAGACACCCCTGTTTACTTTACCATATCTACTGTCTACAAGATGGTTGATAACCTTGTCCCTCCCCGTGTCTGAATGAAGCTTCTGTAGCAGTAGGTTGATGATTTATTTATAGACACCCCTGTTTACTTTACCATATCTACTGTCTACAAGATGGTTGATAACCTTGTCCCTCCCCGTGTCTGAAGGAAGCTTCTGTAGCAGTAGGTTGATGATTTATTTATAGACACCCCTGTTTACTTTACCATATCTACTGTCTACAAGATGGTTGATAACCTTGTCCCTCCCCGTGTCTGAATGAAGCTTCTGTAGCAGAAGGTTGATGATTTATTTATAGACACCTCTCTTTACCTTACTGTATCTTCTGTCTACAAGATGGTTGATAAACTTGTCCCTCCCCGTGTCTGAAGGAAGCTTCTGTAGCAGTAGGTTGATGATTTATTTATAGACACCTCTGTTTACTTTACCGTATCTTCTGTCTACAAGATGGTTGATAAACTTGTCCCTCCCCGTGTCTGAAGGAAGCTTCTGTAGTAGTAGGTTGATGATTTATTTATAGACACCTCTGTTTACTTTACCGTATCTTCTGTCTACAAGATGGTTGATAAACTTGTCCCTCCCCGTGTCTGAAGGAAGCTTCTGTAGCAGTAGGTTGATGATTTATTTATAGACACCCCTGTTTACTTTACCATATCTACTGTCTACAAGATGGTTGATAACCTTGTCCCTCCCCGTGTCTGAATGAAGCTTCTGTAGCAGTAGGTTGATTATTTATTTATAGACACCTCTGTTTACTTTACCATATTTTCTGTCTACAAGATGGTTGATAAACTTGTCCCTCCCCGTGTCTAAAGGAAGCTTCTGTAGCTGTAGCTTGAAGATGTATTTATAGACACCTCTGTTTACTTTACCGTATCTTCTGTCTACAAGATGGTTGATAAACTTGTCCCTCCCCGTGTCTGAAGGAAGCTTCTGTAGCAGTAGGTTGATGATTTATTTATAGACACCTCTGTTTATTTTACCGTATCTTCTGTCTAGAAGATGGTTGATAAACTTGTCCCTCCCCGTGTCTGAAGGAAGCTTCTGTAGCTGTAACTTGAAGATGTATTTATAGACACCTCTGTTTACTTTACCCTATCTTCTGTCTACAAGATGGTTGATAAACTTGTCCCTCCC
The DNA here is from genome assembly GCA_029721355.1 of Tegillarca granosa. Lineage (NCBI taxonomy): Eukaryota > Metazoa > Mollusca > Bivalvia > Arcoida > Arcidae > Tegillarca > Tegillarca granosa. The sequence goes on from JARBDR010000183.1 coordinate 21,771, forward strand.
CGTGTCTGAATGAAGCTTCTGTAGCAGTAGGTTGATGATTTATTTATAGACACCTCTGTTTACTTTACCGTATCTTCTGTCTACAAGATGGTTGATAAACTTGTCCCTCCCCATGTCTGAAGGAAGCTTCTGTAGCTGTAGGTTGATGATTTATTTATAGACACCTCTGTTTACTTTACCGTATCTTCTGTCTACAAGATGGTTGATAAACTTGTCCCTCCCCATGTCTGAAGGAAGCTTCTGTAGCAGTAGGTGGATGATTTATTTATAGACACCTCTGTTTACTTTACCATATCTACTGTCTACAAGATGGTTGATAAACTTGTCCCTCCCCGTGTCTGAAGGAAGCTTCTGTAGCAGTAGGTCGATGATTTATTTATAGACACCTCTGTTTACTTTACCGTATCTACTGTCTACAAGATGGCAGATAAACTTGTCCCTCCCCGTGTCTGAAGGAAGCTTCTGTAGCTGTAAGTTGAAGATGTATTTATAGACACCTCTGTTTATTTTACCGTATCTTCTGTCTACAAGATGGTTGATAAACTTGTCCCTCCCCGTGTTTGAAGGAAGCTTCTGTAGCAGTAGGTTGATGATTTATTTATAGACACCTCTGTTTACTTTACCGTATCTTCTGTCTACAAGATGGTTGATAAACTTGTCCCTCCCCGTGTTTGAAGGAAGCTTCTGTAGCAGTAGCTTGAAGATGTATTTATAGACACCTCTGTTTACTTTACCGTATCTTCTGTCTACAAGATGGTTGATAAACTTGTCCCTCCCCATGTCTGAAGGAAGCTTCTGTAGCAGTAGGTGGATGATTTATTTATAGACACCTCTGTTTACTTTACCATATCTACTGTCTACAAGATGGTTGATAAACTTGTCCCTCCCCGTGTCTGAAGGAAGCTTCTGTAGCAGTAGGTCGATGATTTATTTATAGACACCTCTGTTTACTTTACCGTATCTACTGTCTACAAGATGGCAGATAAACTTGTCCCTCCCCGTGTCTGAAGGAAGCTTCTGTAGCTGTAAGTTGAAGATGTATTTATAGACACCTCTGTTTACTTTACCGTATCTTCTGTCTACAAGATGGTTGATAAACTTGTCCCTCCCCGTGTTTGAAGGAAGCTTCTGTAGCAGTAGGTTGATGATTTATTTATAGACACCTCTGTTTACTTTACCGTATCTTCTGTCTACAAGATGGTTGATAAACTTGTCCCTCCCCGTGTTTGAAGGAAGCTTCTGTAGTAGTAGGTTGATGATTTATTTATAGACACCTCTGTTTACTTTACCGTATCTTCTGTCTACAAGATGGTTGATAAACTTGTCCCTCCCCGTGTTTGAAGGAAGCTTCTGTAGCTGTAGGTTGATGATTTATTTATAGACACCTCTGTTTACTTTACCGTATCTTCTGTCTACAAGATGGTTGATAAACTTGTCCCTCCCCATGTCTGAAGGAAGCTTCTGTAGCAGTAGGTGGATGATTTATTTATAGACACCTCTGTTTACTTTACCATATCTACTGTCTACAAGATGGTTGATAAACTTGTCCCTCCCCGTGTCTGAAGGAAGCTTCTGTAGCAGTAGGTCGATGATTTATTTATAGACACCTCTGTTTACTTTACCGTATCTACTGTCTACAAGATGGCAGATAAACTTGTCCCTCCCCGTGTCTGAAGGAAGCTTCTGTAGCTGTAAGTTGAAGATGTATTTATAGACACCTCTGTTTACTTTACCGTATCTTCTGTCTACAAGATGGTTGATAAACTTGTCCCTCCCCGTGTTTGAAGGAAGCTTCTGTAGCAGTAGGTTGATGATTTATTTATAGACACCTCTGTTTACTTTACCGTATCTTCTGTCTACAAGATGGTTGATAAACTTGTCCCTCCCCGTGTTTGAAGGAAGCTTCTGTAGCAGTAGCTTGAAGATGTATTTATAGACACCTCTGTTTACTTTACCATATCTTCTGTCTACAAGATGGTTGATAAACTTGTCCCTCCCCGTGTCTGAAGGAAGCTTCTGTAGCAGTAGGTTGATGATTTATTTATAGACACCTTCGTTTACTTTACTGTATCTTCTGTCTACAAGATGGTTGATAAACTTGTCCCTCCCCGTGTTTGAAGGAAGCTTCTGTAGCAGTAGGTTGATGGTTGATTTATAGACACCTCTGTTGTCTGTATCGTTATTTTCCGACTAGATGACTAATGAATTTTTGATACAGTCCCTCTGAGTGGCTGAAAATAATTTTAAATTTTGTCAGTCCAATGTCTATTTTTAAAAAAAGTTTTTAATCAAGAAATTTACAACAATTGTAAAATTTTAACCCGATAATTGCCTTTGTCAATATACAGGCTTAATATTAGTTTAAATTCAGTTGAAAATTGTTTAAATTTTTTGTGTGTCAAAATGTTCGCAATTAACAACTTAAACAAATTATTCTTAATGATATCAAAGTAACGACCAATTTTATCAAATTATTCCTGATGTTGTAATGGTAACTACCAATACCACCTTGATATTGTCATTGCAATATTTTTGTGAAATCTTTAACATTTCCTGTTATTTGGTTCATTTGGAACTTATCACCAATCAAATGTTTGATTTTTGTACATTTTAAATTTTATGTTTATATTTATAGTTAATGTCTGGTGGACCAGCATTTTTACGACCAGAAGATGAATTGACAACAAGACTTTGTTTTGTGCCATTTGACGGGGGAAAGGCTTTGAATGCAAGCAGAGAGATTGGTCTTGAAACATTGTTACCATCATCGTTTGTACAAGAATATTGTACACCAGTGTATGATGGGATACAGGTAAGAAACAAGTCTTGATTTTCCATCATTTCTGAACACAAAAATGCTATCTTATCATCATCATGCAAATGCACGAGGGAAAAAACAGATAATTTTATTTATTTATTGTTAATGTAACTTTAATTTCTTGATAATTATCTTACATGTTATCTAATTAAATATTAGTAAATTACTTTATACTTTGTGCATCGTAGAAAAGTCATTATGTGTTACAGCTGTGTTTGGCCTCGGTGCGTTGTAGAATAGTCAGTGTGATTATAGTTTGGTTTGTCCTTGGTGAGTTGTAGAATAGTCAGCGTGAGTTACATTTGTGTTTGTCCTTGGTGAGTTGTAGAATAGCCAGTGTGAGTTATAGTTGTGTTTGATCTCTATGAGTTGTAGAATAGTCAGTGTGAGTTATAGTTGTGTTTGTCCTGGTGAGTTGTAGAATAGTCAGTGTGAGTTATAGTTGTGTTTGTCCTTGGTGAGTTGTAGAATAGTCAGTGTGAGTTACATTTGTGTTTGTCCTTGGTGAGTTGTAGAATAGTCAGTGCGAATTATAGTTGTGTTTGTCCTTGGTGAGTTTGTAAAATAGTCAGTGTGAGTTATAGTTGTGTTTGTCCTTGGTGAGTTGTAGAATAGTCAGTGTGTTTTACATTTGTGTTTGTCCTCAGTAAGTTGTAGAATAGTCAGTGCGAGTTATAGTTGTGTTGTTCTCTGTGAGTTGTAGAATAGTCAGTGTGAGTTACATTTGTGTTTGTCCTCGGTGAGTTGTAGAATAGTCAGTGTGAGTTATAGTTGTGTTTGTCCTTGGTGAGTTGTAGAATAGTCAGTGTGAGTTACATTTGTGTTTGTCCTTGGTGAGTTGTAGAATAGTCAGTGTGAGTTACATTTGTGTTTGTCCTTGGTGAGTTGTAGAATAGTCAGTGTGAGTTATAGTTGTGTTTGTCCTCTATGAGTTGTAGAATAGTCAGTGTGAGTTATAGTTGTGTTTGTTCTCTATGAGTTGTAGAATAGTCAGTGTGAGTTATAGTTGTGTTTGTCCTTGGTGAGTTGTAGAATAGCCAGTGTGAGTTATAGTTGTGTTTGTCCTCGGTGAGTTGTAGAATAGTCAGTGTGAGTTATAGTTGTGTTTGTTCTCTATGAGTTGTAGAATAGTCAGTGCGAGTTATAGTTGTGTTTGTCCTTGGTGAGTTGTAGAATAGCCAGTGTGAGTTATAGTTTGTGTTTGTCCTCTATGAGTTGTAGAATAGTCAGTGTGAGTTATAGTTGTGTTTGTCCTCTATGAGTTGTAGAATAGTCAGTGTGAGTTATAGTTGTGTTGTTCTCTATGAGTTGTAGAATAGTCAGTGTGAGTTATAGTTGTGTTTGTCCTTGGTGAGTTGTAGAATAGCCAGTGTGAGTTATAGTTGTGTTTGTCCTTGGTGAGTTGTAGAATAGTCAGTGCGAGTTATAGTTGTGTTTGTCCTTGGTGAGTTGTAGAATAGTCAGTGCGAGTTATAGTTGTGTTTGTCCTCGGTGAGTTGTAGAATAGTCAGTGTGAGTTATAGTTGTGTTTGTTCTCTATGAGTTGTAGAATAGTCAGTGTGAGTTATAGTTGTGTTTGTTCTCTATGAGTTGTAGAATAGTCAGTGTGAGTTATAGTTGTGTTTGTCCTTGGTGAGTTGTAGAATAGCCAGTGTGAGTTATAGTTGTGTTTGTCCTCGGTGAGTTGTAGAATAGTCAGTGTGAGTTATAGTTGTGTTTGTTCTCTATGAGTTGTAGAATAGTCAGTGCGAGTTAAAGTTGTGTTTGTCCTTGGTGAGTTGTAGAATAGCCAGTGTGAGTTATAGTTGTGTTTGTCCTCTATGAGTTGTAGAATAGTCAGTGTGAGTTATAGTTGTGTTTGTCCTCTATGAGTTGTAGAATAGTCAGTGTGAGTTATAGTTGTGTTTGTCCTCAGTGAGTTGTAGAATAGTCAGTGTGAGTTATAGCTGTGTTTGTCCTTGGTGAGTTGTAGAATAGTCAGTGTGAGTTACATTTGTGTTTGTCCTTGGTGAGTTGTAGAATAGTCAGTGTGAGTTATAGTTGTGTTTGTTCTCTATGAGTTGTAGAATAGTCAGTGTGAGTTATAGTTGTGTTTGTCCTCTGTGAGTTGTAGAATAGTCAGTTTGAGTAACATTTGTGTTTGTCCTTGGTGAGTTGTAGAATAGTCAGTGTGAGTTATAGTTGTGTTTGTCCTTGGTGAGTTGTAAAATAGTCAGTGTGTGTTATAGTTGTGTTTGTCCTTGGTGAGTTGTAAAATAGTCAGTGTGAGTTATAGTTGTGTTTGTCCTCAGTGAGTTGTAGAATAGTCAGTGCGAATTATAGTTGTGTTTGTCCTTGGTGAGTTGTAAAATAGTCAGTGTGAGTTATAGTTGTGTTTGTCCTTGGTGAGTTGTAGAATAGTCAGTGTGTTTTACATTTGTGTTTGTCCTCAGTAAGTTGTAGAATAGTCAGTGCGAGTTATAGTTGTGTTTGTTCTCTGTGAGTTGTAGAATAGTCAGTGTGAGTTACATTTGTGTTTGTCCTCGGTGAGTTGTAGAATAGTCAGTGTGAGTTATAGTTGTGTTTGTTCTCTGTGAGTTGTAGAATAGTCAGTGTGAGTTATAGTTGTGTTTGTTCTCTGTGAGTTTTAGAATAGTCAGTATGTGTAATAGTTGTGTTTGTCCTCTATGAGTTGTAGAATAGCCAGTGTGAGTTATAATTGTGTTTGTTCTCTATGAGTTGTAGAATAGTCAGTGTGAGTTATAGTTGTGTTTGTCCTTGGTGAGTTGTAGAATAGTCAGTGTGTTTTACATTTGTGTTTGTCCTCAGTAAGTTGTAGAATAGTCAGTGCGAGTTACATTTGTGTTTGTTCTCTGTGAGTTGTAGAATAGTCAGTGTGAGTTACATTTGTGTTTGTCCTCGGTGAGTTGTAGAATAGTCAGTGTGAGTTATAGTTGTGTTTGTTCTCTGTGAGTTGTAGAATAGTCAGTGTGAGTTATAGCTGTGTTTGTCCTTGGCGAGTTGTAGAATAGTCAGTGTGAGTTACATTTGTGTTTGTCCTCGGTGAGTTGTAGAATAGTCAGTATGAGTTACATTTGTGTTTGTCCTTGGTGAGTTGTAGAATAGTCAGTGTGAGTTATAGTTGTGTTTGTTCTCTATGAGTTGTAGAATAGTCAGTGTGAGTTATAGTTGTGTTTGTCCTCGGTGAGTTGTAGAATAGTCAGTGTGAGTTATAGTTGTGTTTGTCCTCGGTGAGTTGTAGAATAGTCAGTGTGAGTTATAGTTGTGTTTGTCCTTGGTGAGTTGTAAAATAGTCAGTGTGAGTTATAGTTGTGTTTGTCCTTGGTGAGTTGTAAAATAGTCAGTGTGAGTTATAGTTGTGTTTGTCCTCAGTGAGTTGTAGAATAGTCAGTGCGAATTATAGTTGTGTTTGTCCTTGGTGAGTTGTAAAATAGTCAGTGTGAGTTATAGTTGTGTTTGTCCTTGGTGAGTTGTAGAATAGTCAGTGTGTTTTACATTTGTGTTTGTCCTCAGTAAGTTGTAGAATAGTCAGTGCGAGTTATAGTTGTGTTTGTTCTCTGTGAGTTGTAGAATAGTCAGTGTGAGTTACATTTGTGTTTGTCCTCGGTGAGTTGTAGAATAGTCAGTGTGAGTTATAGTTGTGTTTGTTCTCTGTGAGTTGTAGAATAGTCAGTGTGAGTTATAGTTGTGTTTGTTCTCTGTGAGTTTTAGAATAGTCAGTATGTGTAATAGTTGTGTTTGTCCTTGGTGAGTTGTAGAATAGTCAGTGCAAGATATAGTTGTGTTTTGCCTCAGGGTGTTGTTGAATAGTCAGTGCAAGTTATAGTTGTGTTTCGCCATGTTGCATTGTAGAATAATCAGTATGTGTTATAGTTGTGTTTGTTCTCTGTGATTTGTACAATTGCCAGTGTGAGTTATAGTTGTGTTTGTCCTTGGCGAGTTTTAGAATAGTCAGTGCAAGATATAGTTGTGTTTTGCCTCAGGGTGTTGTAGAATAGTCAGTGCGAGTTATAGTTGTGTTTCGCCATGTTGCGTTGTAGAATAATCAGTATGTGTTATAGTTGTGTCTCGCCTTGTTGTGTTGTAGAATAGTCAGTGTGTGTTATAGTTGTGTTTGTCCTCGGTGAGTTTTAGAATAGTCAGTGCAAGATATAGTTGTGTTTTGCCTCAGGGTGTTGTTGAATAGTCAGTGCGAGTTATAGTTGTGTTTGTGCTTGGTGAGTTGTAGAATAGCCAGTGCGTGTTATAGTTGTGTTTGGGATCAAGGTGTTGTAGAATAGTCAGTATGTGTTATAGTTGTGTTTTGCCTTAGAGTGTTGTTGAATAGTCAGTGCGAGTTATAGTTGTGTTTGTGCTTGGTGAGTTGTAGAAAAGCCAGTGCGTGTTATAGTTGTGTTTGGGATCAAGGTGTTGTAGAATAGTCAGTATGTGTTAAAATTGTCTTCACCAAGCAGATAGTAGTAATGTAGAGGATTTGATTATAATTATTTTTGTTTTTTATCTCTTTCAGTTATTGAAAGCCTGGGTAGTTAAGAACAGTTAATCTTGTTGAGGGAAAAGCATCAAACCAGGATCAAAGAGAGAAACTCTGGTTATCAAGGACAATAACTCTGTAATCAATATAAGTCAAGAACAATAACTCTGTAATCAGTATAAATCAAGAACAATAACTCTGTTTTGAATACTGATCAAAATCAGGTACTCAAAATCATTAATATTAAGACAGTAATTCTTGTTCTTAAATTACCTCTGGTGGCAAGTCTGTGATAAATTTAAATCAAGGGCAATAACTCCATTTAGGATTTAAATACAGTATTGGATTTATTTCAAGGACAATCATTTTATAATGGATTTGAATCTTGAAAAAAAAGATATATCAAAATAAAATTTAGAATTTTTAGAAGCTAGTTTTGTATTTTTTTTTTATTTTTTTTTTTTTTTTACATTTTTATTCTTTTATTCAGTTTTTAAATGTTTATAACTAATAATCATCTACAGCATTAATGATTGAAAAAGGAAAAGATTCTTACAATGTATCAGCATTAATAAGTGACATTAAAACCGAGGCCTATTCAAGGTTGTCAAGGTCGTTTGACTTCAAGTCGTTAAGGAATGATAGCTTGTGCAAGCACACGAGAGTGACCACTATCACTATCGTAAGGTTGTTTGCCTTAGATTCAAGATGGCGTAATTCGGACAAAGTTTATAAGAAATGGTTTTAATAAATTCTTAAACCAATGTGCATTTTAATTTATATTTCAGTTAAAGTGTATGGTATCTTTTAGGACAAGATTTGAATGATAGAATTAGTTAAAAATTGTGTACAGTTGCCCGATTTAATTGATATTTTGACATTTTTCTCCTGTCAAGTGTTGGTGTCATATCCAAGGGAGATTATTTTTAAAGCATCTGGATGATTATGATGTCTAAATTCAATACATCTGTTCAGTAGACATAAAAATTGTATTGATGAGTGCAGTGGAAAGTGACCAGTACCTTGAACAGGCCTCTGATAACATAAAGAGGACTTTCATTCCCTTTGGATATGGAATTCCATACACAGATATTATTCCGCAATTACATCATTGTTTTCTTGTATTAATTTTTTTACATATTAAAAGACTAATTAGGCATGTGTAAAATTTGTGATTTTTTACATTTCTTAGAATTTTTGATAATAAATAAATCTCTCATTTCATGAAGAAATGTTTAATATTATATTGTAAATATCATTAAATGTATTAAAATAACTCTTGTTTTATTGTATTTTTGTTTAAAAGATCTCCCTTGCCAAATTGTCCAATGCTTTTTAGACTAGCTCCATAGTTTTCCAAATAGGCGGTATCCTAATTTGTCTATTCATCAAAGTGTCAAATTTTAGCAGCCTAGCTTTCCATATTGTCAACTGGACAGACATATACCCGTGTGTCTATAAAACAAGTGTCAAATTTTAGCAGCCTAGTTTTCCACATTGGACAGACATACCCTAGTGTGTCTATAGATTAAAGCATCTAAGATTAGCGGCCTAGTTTTAATCTCTAAATCTTTGTGTGTGAAGTGTGTCAGTCACTTGTTTGAGGCTTTCTGTTATTTTTTCTAAAGGTTATCACATTATGAACTGACAAACTTGATATCAGTATTACAATCTTGAATTGGGTATTTGATGTTTGGTATAAGTTGATATATCATTATAGAGATCATCACCATATCATAAATGCTGAATAGTGAAAAAAAGGACATTTCCTTTTTTAAGAAAAAGGAAGAGTTGACCTCCAATATATGCTGACTAGACATTCCTTCAACTTAAAATTTTGAGTGGGGCTTTGATGGCCAAGAGCATACTTACTCGTAGGCCTTCACCACAAGTCTGAATCCCACTCAAGCAGATCCTTAGTAGGAGTAGGTTTACAGAGTCCTTCACCACAGGTCTGAATCCCACTCAAACAGATCCTTAGTAGGAGAAGGAGTAGGTTTACGGAGTCCTTCACCTCAGGTCTGAATCCCACTCAAACAGATCCTTAGTCAGAGTAGGATTGCAGAGTCCTTCACCACTGGTCTGAATCCCACTCAAACAGATCCTTAGTAGGAGTAGGATTACAGAGTCCTTCACCACAGGTCTGAATCCCACTTAAACAGATCCTTAGTAGGAGTATGATTACAGAGTCCTTCACCTCAGGTCTGATTCCCACTCAAACAGATCCTTAGTAGGAGTAGGTTTACAGAGTCCTTCACCACAGGTCTGAATCCCACTCAAGCAGATCCTTAGTAGGAGTAGGATTACAGGGTCCTTCACCACAGGTCTGAATCCCACTCAAACAGATCCTTAGTAGGAGTATGATTACAGAGTCCTTCACCACAGGTCTGAATCCCACTCAAACAGATAGTTAGTAGGAGTAGGATTACGGGGTCCTTCACCACAGGTCTGAATCACACTCAAGCAGATCCTTAGTAGGAGTAGGATTACAGAGTCCTTCACCACAGGTCTGAATCCCACTCAAGCAGATCCTTAGTAGGAGTACGTTTACAGAGTCCTTCACCACAGGTCTGAATCCCACTCAAACAGATCCTTAGTCAGAGTAGGATTACAGAGTCCTTCACCACAGGTCTGAATCTCACTCAAGCAGATCCTTAGTAGGAATAGGATTACAGAGTCCTTCACCACAGGTCTGAATCCCACTCAATCAGATCCTTAGTAGGAGTAAGATTACAGAGTCCTTCACCTCAGGTCTGAATTCCACTCAAACAGATCCTTAGTAGGAGTAGGATTACAGAGTCCTTCACCACAGGTCTGAATCCCACTCAAGCAGATCCTTAGTAGGAGTAGGATTACAGAGTCCTTCACCACAGGTCTGAATCCCACTCAAGCAGATCCTTAGTAGGAGTAGGATTACAGGGTCCTTCACCACAGGTCTGAATTTCCCTCAAACAGATCCTTAGTAGGAGCATGATTACAGAGTCCTGCACCACAGGTCTGAATCCCACTCAAACAGATCCTTAGTAGGAGTAGGATTACAGGGTCCTTCACCACAGGTCTGAATCCCACTCAAACAGATCCTTAGTAGGAGTAGGTTTACAGAGTCCTTCACCACAGGTCTGAATCCCACTCAAACAGATCCTTAGTAAGAGTAGGTTTACAGAGTCCTTCACCTCAGGTCTGAATCCCACTCAAACAGATCCTTAGTAGGAGTAGGTTTACATCAAACAGATCCTTAGTAGGAGTAGGTTTACAGAGTCCTTCACCACAGGTTGAATCCCACTCAAGCAGATCCTTAGTAGGAGTAGGATTACAGGGTCCTTCACCACAGGTCTGAATCCCACTCAAGCAGATCCTTAGTAGGAGTAGGTTTACAAAGTCCTTCACCACAGGTCTGAATCCCACTCAAACAGATCTTTAGTAGGAGTAGGAGTAGGTTTACGGAGTCCTTCACCTCGGGTCTGAATCCCACTCAAACAGATCCTTAGTCAGAGTAGGATTGCAGAGTCCTTCACCACTGGTCTGAATCCCACTCAAACAGATCCTAAGTAGGAGTAGGATTACAGAGTCCTTCACCACTGGTCTGAATCCCACTTAAACAGATCCTTAGTAGGAGTAGTTACAGAGTCCTTCACCTCAGGTCTGATTCCCACTCAAACAGATCCTTAGTAGGAGTATGATTACAGAGTCCTTCACCACAGGTCTGAATCCCACTCAAACAGATCGTTAGTAAGAGTAGGTTTACAGAGTCCTTCACCTCAGGTCTGAATCCCACTCAAACAGATCCTTAGTAGGAGTAGGTTTACAGAGTCCTTCACCACAGGTATGAATCCCACTCAAGCAGATCCTTAGTAGGAGTAGGATTACAGGGTCCTTCACCACAGGTCTGAATCCCACTCAAACAGATCCTTAGTAGGAGTATGATTACAGAGTCCTTCACCACAGGTCTGAATCCCACTCAAACAGATCCTTAGTAGGAGTAGTTACAGAGTCCTGCACCACAGGTCTGAATCCCACTCAAACAGATCCTTAGTAGGAGTAGGTTTACAGAGTCCTTCACCACAGGTCTGAATCCCACTCAAGCAGATCCTTAGTAGGAGTAGGATTACAGGGTCCTTCACCACAGGTCTGAATCCCACTCAAGCAGATCCTTAGTAGGAGTAGGAGTAGGTTTACGGAGTCCTTCACCTCAGGTCTGAATCCCACTCAAACAGATCCTTAGTCAGAGAAGGATTGCAGATTCCTTCACCACTGGTCTGAATCCCACTCAAACAGATCCTTAGTAGGAGTAGGATTACAGAGTCCTTCACCACTGGTCTGAATCCCACTTAAACAGATCCTTAGTAGGAGTAGTTACAGAGTCCTTCACCTCAGGTCTGATTCCCACTCAAACAGATCCTTAGTAGGAGTATGATTACAGAGTCCTTCACCACAGGTCTGAATCCCACTCCAACAGATCCTTAGTAAGAGAAGGTTTACAGAGTCCTTCACCTCAGGTCTGAATCCCACTCAAACAGATCCTTAGTAGGAGTAGGTTTACAGAGTCCTTCACCACAGGTCTGAATCCCACTCAAACAGATCCTTAGTAGGAGTAGGATTACAGGGTCCTTCACCACAGGTCTGAATCCCACTCAAACAGATCCTTAGTAGGAGTATGATTACAGGGTCCTTCACCACAGGTCTGAATCACACTCAAGTAGATCCTTAGTAGGAGTAGGGTTGCAGAGTCCTTCACCACAGGTCTGAATCTCACTCAAGCAGATCCTTAGTAGGAGTAGGATTACAGAGTCCTTCACCACAGGTCTGAATCCCACTCAAACAGATCTTTAGTAGGAGTAGGAGTAGGTTTACGGAGTCCTTCACCTCAGGTCTGAATCCCACTCAAACAGATCCTTAGTCAGATTAGGATTGCAGAGTCCTTCACCACTGGTCTGAATCCCACTCAAACAGATCCTTAGTAGGAGTAGGATTACAGAGTCCTTCACCACAGGTCTGAATCCCACTTAAACAGATCCTTAGTAGGAGTAGTTACAGAGTCCTTCACCTCAGGTCTGATTCCCACTCAAACAGATCCTTAGTAGGAGTATGATTACAGAGTCCTTCACCACAGGTCTGAATCCCACTCAAACAGATCCTTAGTAAGAGTAGGTTTACAGAATCCTTCACCTCAGGTCTGTATCCCACTCAAACAGATCCTTAGTAGGAGTAGGTTTACAGAGTCCTTCACCACAGGTCTGAATCCCACTCAAGCAGATCCTTAGTAGGAGTAGGATTACAGGGTTCTTCACCACAGGTCTGAATCCCACTCAAACAGATCCTTAGTAGGAGTATGATTACAGAGTCCTTCACCACAGGTCTGAATCCCACTCAAACAGATCCTTAGTAGGAGTAGTTACAGAGTCCTGCACCACAGGTCTGAATCCCACTCAAACAGATCCTTAGTAGGAGTAGGATTACAGGGTCCTTCACCACAGGTCTGAATCCCACTCAAACAGATCCTTAGTAGGAGTAGGATTACAGGGTCCTTCACCACAGGTCTGAATCACACTCAAGTAGATCCTTAGTAGGAGTAGGGTTGCAGAGTCCTTCACCACAGGTCTGAATCTCACTCAAGCAGATCCTTAGTAGGAGTAGGATTACAGAGTCCTTCAACACAGGTCTGAATCACACTCAAGCAGATCCTTAGTAGGAGTAGGATTACAGAGTCCTTCACCACAGGTCTGAATCCCACTCAAGCAGATCCTTAGTAGGAGTAGGTTTACAGAGTCCTTCACCACAGGTCTGAATCCCACTCAAACAGATCCTTAGTAAGAGTAGGTTTACAGAGTCCTTCACCTCAGGTCTGAATCCCACTCAAACAGATTCTTAGTAGGAGTAGGTTTACAGAGTCCTTCACCACAGGTCTGAATCCCACTCAAGCAGATCCTTAGTAGGAGTACGATTACAGGGTCCTTCACCACAGGTCTGAATCCCACTCAAGCAGATCCTTAGTAGGAGTAGGTTTACAGAGTCCTTCACCACAGGTCTGAATCCCACTCAAACAGATCTTTAGTAGGAGTAGGAGTAGGTTTACGGAGTCCTTCACCTCAGGTCTGAATCCCACTCAAACAGATCCTTAGTCAGAGTAGGATTGCAGAGTCCTTCACCACTGGTCTGAATCCCACTCAAACAGATCCTTAGTAGGAGTAGGATTACAGAGTCCTTCACCACAGGTCTGAATCCCACTTAAACAGATCCTTAGTAGGAGAATTTACAGAGTCCTTCACCTCAGGTCTGATTCCCACTCAAACAGATCCTTAGTAGGAGTATGATTACAGAGTCCTTCACCACAGGTCTGAATCCCACTCAAACAGATCCGTTAGTAGGAGTATGATTACAGAGTCCTTCACCACAGGTCTGAATCCCACTCAAACAGATCCTTAGTAAGAGTAGGTTTACAGAGTCCTTCACCACAGGTCTGAATCCCACGCAAACAGATCCTTAGTAGGAGTAGGATTACAAAGTCCTTAAGCACAGGTCTGAATTCCACTCAAACAGATCCTTAGTAGGAGTAGGATTACAGAGTCCTTCACCACAGGTCTGAATACCACTCAATCAGATCCTTAGTAGGAGTAAGATTACAGAGTCCTTCACCACAGATCTGAATCTCCCTCAAACAGATCCTTAGTAGGAGCATGATTACAGAGTCCTTCACCACAGGTCTGAATCGCACTCAAGCAGATCCTTAGTAGAAGAAGGAGTAGTTTTACAGAGTCCTTCACCACAGGTCTGAATCCCACTCAAGCTGATCCTTAGTAGGAGTAGGATTACAGAGTCCTTCAGCACGTCTGAATCCCACTCAAGCAGATCCTTAGTAGGAGTAGGGTTGCAGAGTCCTTCACCACAGGTCTGAATCTCACTCAAGCAGATCCTTAGTAGAAGAAGGAGTAGTTTTACAGAGTCCTTCACCACAGGTCTGAATCCCACTCAAGCTGATCCTTAGTAGGAGTAGGATTACAGAGTCCTTCACCACGTCTGAATCCCACTCAAGCAGATCCTTAGTAGGAGTAGGATGACAGAGTCCTTCACCACAGGTCTGAATCCCACTAAAGCAGATCAATAGTAAGAGTAGGATTACAGAGTTCTCACCAAAGGTCTGAATCCCACTCAAGCAGATCCTTAGTAGGAGAAGGTTTACAGAGTCCTTCACCACAGGTCTGAATCCCACTCAAACAGATCCTTAGTCAGATTAGGATTACAGAGTCCTTCACCACAGGTCTGAATCCCACTCAAACAGATCCTTAGTAGGAGTAGGGTTGCAGAGTCCTTCACCACAGGTCTGAATCCCACTCAAACAGATCCTTAGTAGGAGCATGATTACAGAGTCCTGCACCACAGGTCTGAATCCCACTCAAACAGATCCTTAGTAGGAGTAGGATTACAGGGTCCTTCACCACAGGTCTGAATCCCACTCAAACAGATCCTTAGTAGGAGTAGGTTTACAGAGTCCTTCACCACAGGTCTGAATCCCACTCAAACAGATCCTTAGTAAGAGTAGGTTTACAGAGTCCTTCACCTCAGGTCTGAATCCCACTCAAACAGATCCTTAGTAGGAGTAGGTTTACATCAAACAGATCCTTAGTAGGAGTAGGTTTACAGAGTCCTTCACCACAGGTCTGAATCCCACTCAAGCAGGATCCTTAGTAGGAGTAGGATAACAGGGTCCTTCACCACAGGTCTGAATCCCACTCAAGCAGATCCTTAGTAGGAGTAGGTTTACAAAGTCCTTCACCACAGGTCTGAATCCCACTCAAACAGATCTTTAGTAGGAGTAGGAGTAGGTTTACGGAGTCCTTCACCTCAGGTCTGAATCCCACTCAAACAGATCCTTAGTAGGAGTAGGATTACAGAGTCCTTCACCACAGGTCTAAATCCCACTCAAACAGATCCTTAGTAGGAGTAGGATTACAGAGTCCTTCACCACAGGTCTGAATCCCACTTAATCAGATCCTTAGTAGGAGTAGGATTACAGAGTCCTTCACCACAGGTCTGAATCCCACTCAAGCAGATCCTTAGTAGGAGTAGGATTACAGGGTCCTTCACCACAGGTCTGAATTTCCCTCAAACAGATCCTTAGTAGGAGCATGATTACAGAGTCCTGCACCACAGGTCTGAATCCCACTCAAACAGATCCTTAGTAGGAGTAGGATTACAGGGTCCTTCACCACAGGTCTGAATCCCACTCAAACAGATCCTTAGTAGGAGTAGGTTTACAGAGTCCTTCACCACAGGTCTGAATCCCACTCAAACAGATCCTTAGTAAGAGTAGGTTTACAGAGTCCTTCACCTCAGGTCTGAATCCCACTCAAACAGATCCTTAGTAGGAGTAGGTTTACATCAAACAGATCCTTAGTAGGAGTAGGTTTACAGAGTCCTTCACCACAGGTCTGAATCCCACTCAAGCAGATCCTTAGTAGGAGTAGGATAACAGGGTCCTTCACCACAGGTCTGAATCCCACTCAAGCAGATCCTTAGTAGGAGTAGGTTACAAAGTCCTTCACCACAGGTCTGAATCCCACTCAAACAGATCTTTAGTAGGAGTAGGAGTAGGTTTACGGAGTCCTTCACCTCAGGTCTGAATCCCACTCAAACAGATCCTTAGTCAGAGTAGGATTGCAGAGTCCTTCACCACTGGTCTGAATCCCACTCAAACAGATCCTAAGTAGGAGTAGGATTACAGAGTCCTTCACCACTGGTCTGAATCCCACTTAAACAGATCCTTAGTAGGAGTAGTTACAGAGTCCTTTAGCACAGGTCTGATTCCCACTCAAACAGATCCTTAGTAGGAGTATGATTACAGAGTCCTTCACCACAGGTCTGAATCCCACTCAAACAGATCGTTAGTAAGAGTAGGTTTACAGAGTCCTTCACCTCAGGTCTGAATCCCACTCAAACAGATCCTTAGTAGGAGTAGGTTTACAGAGTCCTTCACCACAGGTATGAATCCCACTCAAGCAGATCCTTAGTAGGAGTAGGATTACAGGGTCCTTCACCACAGGTCTGAATCCCACTCAAACAGATCCTTAGTAGGAGTATGATTACAGAGTCCTTCACCACAGGTCTGAATCCCACTCAAACAGATCCTTAGTAGGAGTAGTTACAGAGTCCTGCACCACAGGTCTGAATCCCACTCAAACAGATCCTTAGTAGGAGTAGGTTTACAGAGTCCTTCACCACAGGTCTGAATCCCACTCAAGCAGATCCTTAGTAGGAGTAGGATTACAGGGTCCTTCACCACAGGTCTGAATCCCACTCAAGCAGATCCTTAGTAGGAGTAGGAGTAGGTTTACGGAGTCCTTCACCTCGGGTCTGAATCCCACTCAAACAGATCCTTAGTCAGAGTAGGATTGCAGATTCCTTCACCACTGGTCTGAATCCCACTCAAACAGATCCTTAGTAGGAGTAGGATTACAGAGTCCTTCACCACAGGTCTGAATCCCACTTAAACAGATCCTTAGTAGGAGTAGTTACAGAGTCCTTCACCTCAGGTCTGATTCCCACTCAAACAGATCCTTAGTAGGAGTATGATTACAGAGTCCTTCACCACAGGTCTGAATCCCACTCAAACATATCCTTAGTAAGAGAAGGTTTACAGAGTCCTTCACCTCAGGTCTGAATCCCACTCAAACAGATCCTTAGTAGGAGTAGGTTTACAGAGTCCTTCACCACAGGTCTGAATCCCACTCAAACAGATCCTTAGTAGGAGTAGGATTACAGGGTCCTTCACCACAGGTCTGAATCCCACTCAAACAGATCCTTAGTAGGAGTATGATTACAGGGTCCTTCACCACAGGTCTGAAACACACTCAAGTAGATCCTTAGTAGGAGTAGGGTTGCAGAGTCCTTCACCACAGGTCTGAATCTCACTCAAGCAGATCCTTAGTAGGAGTAGGATTACAGGGTCCTTCACCACAGGTCTGAATCCCACTCAAACAGATCTTTAGTAGGAGTAGGAGTAGGTTTACGGAGTCCTTCACCTCAGGTCTGAATCCCACTCAAACAGATCCTTAGTCAGATTAGGATTGCAGAGTCCTTCACCACTGGTCTGAATCCCACTCAAACAGATCCTTAGTAGGAGTAGGATTACAGAGTCCTTCACCACAGGTCTGAATCCCACTTAAACAGATCCTTAGTAGAAGTAGTTACAGAGTCCTTCACCTCAGGTCTGATTCCCACTCAAACAGATCCTTAGTAGGAGTATGATTACAGAGTCCTTCACCACAGGTCTGAATCCCACTCAAACAGATCCTTAGTAAGAGTAGGTTTACAGAATCCTTCACCTCAGGTCTGTATCCCACTTAAACAGATCCTTAGTAGGAGTAGGTTTACAGAGTCCTTCACCACAGGTCTGAATCCCACTCAAGCAGATCCTTAGTAGGAGTAGGATTACAGGGTTCTTCACCACAGGTCTGAATCCCACTCAAACAGATCCTTAGTAGGAGTATGATTACAGAGTCCTTCACCACAGGTCTGAATCCCACTCAAACAGATCCTTGTAGGAGTAGTTACAGAGTCCTGCACCACAGGTCTGAATCCCACTCAAACAGATCCTTAGTAGGAGTAGGATTACAGGGTCCTTCACCACAGGTCTGAATCCCACTCAAACAGATCCTTAGTAGGAGTAGGATTACAGGGTCCTTCACCACAGGTCTGAATCACACTCAAGTAGATCCTTAGTAGGAGTAGGGTTGCAGAGTCCTTCACCACAGGTCTGAATCTCACTCAAGCAGATCCTAAGTAGGAGTAGGATTACAGAGTCCTTCAACACAGGTCTGAATCACACTCAAGCAGATCCTTAGTAAGAGTAGGTTTACAGAGTCCTTCACCTCAGGTCTGAATCCCACTCAAACAGATTCTTAGTAGGAGTAGGTTTACAGAGTCCTTCACCACAGGTCTGAATCCCACTCAAGCAGATCCTTAGTAGGAGTACGATTACAGGGTCCTTCACCACAGGTCTGAATCCCACTCAAGCAGATCCTTAGTAGGAGTAGGTTTACAGAGTCCTTCACCACAGGTCTGAATCCCACTCAAACAGATCTTTAGTAGGAGTAGGAGTAGGTTTACGGAGTCCTTCACCTCAGGTCTGAATCCCACTCAAACAGATCCTTAGTCAGAGTAGGATTGCAGAGTCCTTCACCACTGGTCTGAATCCCACTCAAACAGATCCTTAGTAGGAGTAGGATTACAGAGTCCTTCACCACAGGTCTGAATCCCACTTAAACAGATCCTTAGTAGGAGAATTTACAGAGTCCTTCACCTCAGGTCTGATTCCCACTCAAACAGATCCTTAGTAGGAGTATGATTACAGAGTCCTTCACCACAGGTCTGAATCCCACTCAAACAGATCCTTAGTAGGAGTATGATTACAGAGTCCTTCACCACAGGTCTGAATCCCACTCAAACAGATCCTTAGTAAGAGTAGGTTTACAGAGTCCTTCACCACAGTTCTGAATCCCACTCAAACAGATCCTTAGTAGGAGTAGGATTACAAAGTCCTTTAGCACAGGTCTGAATTCCACTCAAACAGATCCTTAGTAGGAGTAGGATTACAGAGTCCTTCACCACAGGTCTGAATACCACTCAATCAGATCCTTAGTAGGAGTAAGATTACAGAGTCCTTCAGCACGTCTGAATCCCACTCAAGCAGATCCTTAGTAGGAGTAGGGTTGCAGAGTCCTTCACCACAGGTCTGAATCTCACTCAAGCAGATCCTTAGTAGAAGAAGGAGTAGTTTTACAGAGTCCTTCACCACAGGTCTGAATCCCACTCAAGCTGATCCTTAGTAGGAGTATTATTACAGAGTCCTTCACCACGTCTGAATCCCACTCAAGCAGATCCTTAGTAGGAGTAGGATGACAGAGTCCTTCACCACAGGTCTGAATCCCACTAAAGCAGATCAATAGTAAGAGTAGGATTACAGAGTTCTCACAAAAGGTCTGAATCCCACTCAAGCAGATCCTTAGTAGGAGAAGGTTTACAGAGTCCTTCACCACAGGTCTGAATCCCACTCAAACAGATCCTTAGTCAGAGTAGGATTACAGAGTCCTTCACCACAGGTCTGAATCCCACTCAAGCAGATCCTTAGTAGGAGTAGGATTACAGAGTCCTTCACCACAGGTCTGAATCCCACTCAAACAGATCCTTAGTAGGAGTAGGATTACAAAGTCCTTTAGCACAGGTCTGAATTCCACTCAAACAGATCCTTAGTAGGAGTAGGATTACAGAGTCCTTCACCACAGGTCTGAATACCACTCAATCAGATCCTTAGTAGGAGTAAGATTACAGAGTCCTTCACCACAGGTCTGAATCTCCCTCAAACAGATCCTTAGTAGGAGCATGATTACAGAGTCCTTCACCACAGGTCTGAATCGCACTCAAGCAGATCCTTAGTAGAAGAAGGAGTAGTTTTACAGAGTCCTTCACCACAGGTCTGAATCCCACTCAAGCTGATCCTTAGTAGGAGTAGGATTACAGAGTCCTTCAGCACGTCTGAATCCCACTCAAGCAGATCCTTAGTAGGAGTAGGGTTGCAGAGTCCTTCACCACAGGTCTGAATCTCACTCAAGCAGATCCTTAGTAGAAGAAGGAGTAGTTTTACAGAGTCCTTCACCACAGGTCTGAATCCCACTCAAGCTGATCCTTAGTAGGAGTAGGATTACAGAGTCCTTCACCACGTCTGAATCCCACTCAAGCAGATCCTTAGTAGGAGTAGGATGACAGAGTCCTTCACCACAGGTCTGAATCCCACTAAAGCAGATCAATAGTAAGAGTAGGATTACAGAGTTCTCACCAAAGGTCTGAATCCCACTCAAGCAGATCCTTAGTAGGAGAAGGTTTACAGAGTCCTTCACCACAGGTCTGAATCCCACTCAAACAGATCCTTAGTCAGAGTAGGATTACAGAGTCCTTCACCACAGGTCTGAATCCCACTCAAGCAGATCCTTAGTAGGAGTAGGATTACAGAGTCCTTCACCACAGGTCTGAATCCCACTCAAACAGATCCTTAGTAGGAGTAGGAGTAGGATTACAAAGTCCTTTAGCACAGGTCTGAATTCCACTCAAACAGATCCTTAGTAGGAGTAGGATTACAGAGTCCTTCACCACAGGTCTGAATACCACTCAATCAGATCCTTAGTAGGAGTAAGATTACAGAGTCCTTCACCACAGGTCTGAATCTCCCTCAAACAGATCCTTAGTAGGAGCATGATTACAGAGTCCTTCACCACAGGTCTGAATCGCACTCAAGCAGATCCTTAGTAGAAGAAGGAGTAGTTTTACAGAGTCCTTCACCACAGGTCTGAATCCCACTCAAGCTGATCCTTAGTAGGAGTAGGATTACAGAGTCCTTCAGCACGTCTGAATCCCACTCAAGCAGATCCTTAGTAGGAGTAGGGTTGCAGAGTCCTTCACCACAGGTCTGAATCTCACTCAAGCAGATCCTTAGTAGAAGAAGGAGTAGTTTTACAGAGTCCTTCACCACAGGTCTGAATCCCACTCAAGCTGATCCTTAGTAGGAGTAGGATTACAGAGTCCTTCACCACGTCTGAATCTCACTCAAGCAGATCCTTAGTAGGAGTAGGATGACAGAGTCCTTCACCACAGGTCTGAATCCCACTAAAGCAGATCCATAGTAAGAGTAGGATTACAGAGTTCTCACCAAAGGTCTGAATCCCACTCAAGCAGATATTTAGTAGGAAAAAATTTTTCAGTTTGTTTGCCAAAAGTTGGAGGTTTTCTCTGGATACTCCAGTTTCCTCCACCATCTCAGAATTGATGGCCTCAATGTAAGTAATAGAATATTTACTTTACTGCACCCCATGTTGATTGAGTTCCTTAACTCAGAGGGAATTATCGCCAATCTGGTCATAGTGGTACCAAACAAGCAGAAAGTTGTCATTCACTGTATAGATAATCCCAAGCTTTTAACAAAAATCATTAAGTTTTAACTAATATATTGTCAGAAATTTACTGTTCTTAAGGTAGACAAGCTTTGCCATCTTGAAAGAGCTTAGCATGGCAACAACTCTTAAGTTTCATTGTCTTAGGTTTACTGGTTGCATGGCAACAATTCTGCCATGTTTCATTGTCTTAGGTTTATTGGTTGCATGGCAACAATTCTGCCATGTTTCATTGTCTTAAGTTTACTGGTTGCATGGCAACAACTCTGTCAAGTTTCACTGTCTTAGGTTTACTGGTTGCATGGCAACAACTCTGTCATGTTTCATTGTCTAAGGTTTACTGGTTGCATGGCAACAATTCTGCCAATTCTGCCATGTTTCATTGTCTTAGGTTTACTGGTTGCATGGCAACAACTCTGTCAAGGTTCATTGTCTTAGGTTTACCGGTTGCATGGCAACAACTCTGCCATGTTTTTTTTGTCTTAGGTTGAGTTGAGTTGAGTAATGATGTTTAACGTCCCAGTCAAGAATATTTCACTATAGGCGAAAGTGCAGAAATTTTGCCTGTGCGTTGCGCTGATGGCATTATACAGCAGGGTTCTTTATCGTGCCATGCCTGCCATGACACGGGACCTCGTTTATTTTAAGTTTCCATCCGAAAGAACCGTTACTTTCATTTCGTAATGCCGAGTGCTTGGCGAAAGAACAGTCACTACCCACTTTCAAGTCTTGGGTTAGACCCGGCCGAGGTTCGAACCCACGACCTTCCACTTACAGAGCGAGCACTCTACCAACTGAGCTACCGCAGTGGTTTTTTTTTTTTTGTCTTAGGTATACTTGTTCTGGGACATTTGTTTCAGTAAAAAAATTAGGAATGACAAATAAATAGCTACCACGATCTTGATATGACATGGTTACAGCACTTCCTTCAGACTGATACTTATGTTTTAAGATTTTTTTTTAATTTATCTATTTATAAGCAAAACATGTTTTTCTTCATTTTTTTAATTTAAAAAAATCGCTTGAAGCACCAATGACACAATAACAATGCTCAATATCATCAATAACCCCCCTTGTCTTAATTAATACGCAAAATAACAGGCAATTAATGATTACCACTCATCATACAGAATTTAATTATCCATTTTATAATAAAAAGTACCTGTAATATATATAATTAATATCATGTTTGTTAATGAACCTTTAATTAAGAGTACCTGTCTGACAGGACAGTTTCTCTGTTCTCTACAGACAAGTTTTCTTTGCATGGAATACACACAGACACCTGTCTGACGGGACAGCCCAGAAACATGTCTGACAGGACATGGAATACACCTAGACACCTGTCTGACAGGACAGTCTGTTCTCTACAGACAAGTTTTCTTTGCATGGAATACACCTAGACACCTGTCTGATGGGACAGCCCAGACACCTGTCTGACAGGACAGTTTCTCTGTTCTCTACAGACAAGTTTTCTTTGCATGGAATACACACAGACACCTGTCTGACAGAGCGGCCCAGAAACATGTCTGACAGGACATGGAATACACCTAGACACCTGTCTGACAGGACAGTCTGTTCTCTACAGACAAGTTTTCTTTGCATGGAATACACCTAGACACCTGTCTGATGGGACAGCCCAGACACCTGTCTGACAGGACAGTTTCTCTGTTCTCTACAGACAAGTTTTCTTTGCATGGAATACACACAGACACTTGTCTGACGGGACAGCCCAGAAACATGTCTGCCAGGACATGGAATACACCTAGACACCTGTCTGACAGGACAGTCTGTTCTCTACAGACAAGTTTTCTTTGCATGGAATACACACAGACACCTGTCTGACGGGACAGCCCAGAAACATGTCTGACAGGACATGGAATACACCTAGACACCTGTCTGACAGGACAGTCTGTTCTCTACAGACAAGTTTTCTTTGCATGGAATACACCTAGACACCTGTCTGATGGGACAGCCCTGACACCTGTCTGACAGGACAGTTTCTCTGTTCTCTACAGACAAGTTTTCTTTGCATGGAATACACACAGACACCTGTCTGACAGGACGGCCCAGAAACATGTCTGACAGGACATAGAATACACCTAGACACCTGTCTGACAGGACAGTCTGTTCTCTACAGACAAGTTTTCTTTGCATGGAATACACCTAGACACCTGTCTGATGGGACAGCACAGACACCTGTCTGACAGGACAGTTTCTCTGTTCTCTACAGACAAGTTTTCTTTGCATGGAATACACACAGACACCTGTCTGACGGGACAGCCCAGAAACATGTCTGCAAGGACATGGAATACACCTAGACACCTGTCTGACAGGACAGTCTGTTCTCTACAGACAAGTTTTCTTTGCATGGAATACACACAGACACCTGTCTGATGGGACAGCCCAGACACCTGTCTGACAGGACAGTTTCTCTGTTCTCTACAGACAAGTTTTCTTTGCATGGAATACACACAGACACCTGTCTGACGGGACAGCCCAGAAACATGTCTGACAGGACATGGAATACACCTAGACACCTGTCTGACAGGACAGTCTGTTCTCTACAGACAAGTTTTCTTTGCATGGAATACACCTAGACACCTGTCTGATGGGACAGCACAGACACCTGTCTGACAGGACAGTTTCTCTGTTCTCTACAGACAAGTTTTCTTTGCATGGAATACACACAGACACCTGTCTGATGGGACAGTCTCTGTTCTCTACAGACAAGTTTTCTTTGCATGGAATACACCTAGACACCTGTCTGATGGAACAGCCCAGACACCTGTCTGATGGGACAGTCTCTGTTCTCTACAGACAAGTTTTCTTTGCATGGAATACACCTAGACACCTGTCTGATGGGACAGTCCAGACACCTGTCTGACAGGAGAGTCTGTTCTCTACAGACAAGTTTTCTTTGCATGGAATACACCTAGACACCTGTCTGATGGGACAGTCCAGACACCTGTCTGACAGGACAGTCTGTTCTCTACAGACAAGTTTTCTTTGCATGGAATACACCTAAACACCTGTCTGATGGGACAGTCCAGACACCTGTCTGACAGGACAGTCTGTTCTCTACAGACAAGTTTTCTTTGCATGGAATACACCTAGACACCTGTCTGATGGGACAGCCCAGACACCTGTCTGACAGGACAGTTTCTCTCTTTTCCACAGACATGTTTTCTTTGCATGGAATACACACAGACACCTGTCTGACGGAACAGCCCAGAAACATGTCTGACAGGACATGGAATACACCTAGACACCTGTCTGACAGGACAGTCTGTTCTCTACAGACAAGTTTTCTTTGCATGGAATACACCTATACACCTGTCTGATGGGACAGCCCAGACACCTGTCTGATGGGACAGTCTCTGTTCTCTACAGACAAGTTTTCTTTGCATGGAATACACCTAGACACCTGTCTGATGGGACAGTCCAGACACCTGTCTGACAGGACAGTCTGTTCTCTACAGACAAGTTTTCTTTGCATGGAATACACCTAGACACCTGTCTGATGGGACAGTCCAGACACCTGTCTGACAGGACAGTCTGTTCTCTACAGACAAGTTTTCTTTGCATGGAATACACCTAGACACCTGTCTGATGGGACAGCCCAGACACCTGTCTGACGGGACAGTCTGTTCTCTACAGACAAGTTTTCTTTGCATGGAATACACCTAGACACCTGTCTGATGGGACAGCCCAGACACCTGTCTGATGGGACAGTCTCTGTTCTCTACAGACAAGTTTTCTTTGCATGGAATACACCTAGACACTTGTCTGATGGGACAGTCCAGACACCTGTCTGACAGGACAGTCTGTTTTCTACAGACAAGTTTTCTTTGCATGGAATACACCTAGACACCTGTCTGATGTGACAGCCTAGACACCTGTCTGACAGGACAGTCTGTTCTCTACAGACAAGTTTTCTTTGCATGGAATGCACCTAGACACCTGTCTGATGGGACAGCCCAGACACCTGTCTGACAGGACAATCTGTTCTCTACAGACAAGTTTTCTTTGCATGGAATACACCTAGACACCTGTCTGATGGGACAGCCCAGACACCTGTCTGATGGGACAGTCTCTGTTCTCTACAGACAAGTTTTCTTTGCATGGAATACACCTAGACACCTGTCTGATGGGACAGCCTAGACAACTGTCTGATGGGACAGTCTCTGTTCTCTACAGACAAGTTTTCTTTGCATGGAATACACCTAGACAAATTACATTAACATATTTAATACACAAATCCTTCGGATCAAAATTTGATAACATCAGTATTACTTGCATTAACTACTTGTTTTTTCCCATAATTAATTTATGAATTACAATAAAATGTATAAATTAAAATTAATATACAAAAAAAGTTAAAAGGTTGCTGATTGAGAGAGAGAGAGAGAGAGAGAGAGAGAGAGAGAGAGAGAGAGAGAGAGAGA
This sequence comes from Tegillarca granosa, assembly GCA_029721355.1. Lineage (NCBI taxonomy): Eukaryota > Metazoa > Mollusca > Bivalvia > Arcoida > Arcidae > Tegillarca > Tegillarca granosa. Next base: position 47,448 of record JARBDR010000183.1, read on the forward strand.
GAGAGAGAGAGAGAGAGATCCTAGTTACTCTAATTACGAGTCAAGCTAAATTTGCTGTACCCTAATCAAATGTTTTTAAGTCTTAATCAGGAAAGTGTGACTGCCTAATTAATTTTTAATTAAACTAGAGTAGCCTCTAATTTCAAAGGACAACTGCCTCCACCAATCAAACTTCTTCTTTTGGGGTCAAATATAAAATATGACATTGTGACCTTGACATTTAGACAAAGACACCTTAATTTGGTGTGTGACAATCTTCTGATTAGCTTCTACAACTAGTTTTACAAAATAGCTTTCTCCAAAATGTACGGTAACTAGTCAAACAACTAGTTTTTCAAAATAGCTTTCTCGAAAATATAACTAGTCAAAGTTATTCAGTATCATCTCTCTATGTTCCTACTGAAAAAAATTTATAATGTTGTTAAAAACAGCTCTCAAATTTTTCGTAATTTTAAAAAACCAGAAATGAAAATCAAAGTACTGAAGGTACTGAAGCATCAGCTTACTGCAATATTTTGACATGTAGGGAATTATGCAAGTATCTCGAGTTTATGGATGTTTCCACGTTTCAATAACTAAGAATGCAGAGTTAAATTTTATTCCATGGAAAAGAACAAACAACTGCAAATATTCACCAGGCCCCAATTTCACAATCATTCACTCAATTGAGTGTACACTCAACACAAATTTGGGAATATTTTAATGTCAATTTTTAAGACATCACACAGTTAAAATTTAGTATCTAATGTTATATCTAAATTGTTTAGTGTAGTTTTGTTGAATAAAACAAAATATTGCCTCATAAAACTTAAAATTTTTAAAATATTGATGAGAGAAAAATGGGAATATTTGAGTTGAGTGTACACTCAGTTGAGTGAATGATTGTGAAACTGGGGCAAGATCTTCAAGTATCAGCCTTTATGTATGAACAAACCAATTCATATCAAGACAAATGTTAATAAAATACATGTTTATGGCACAGCAATATTCATTTAATCAGAAATCAGTTTTTAGGAAGTTGCCCTTGACTTTAGAAGGGGACTGAGGCGGCCAAGTGGGTAAGTCAACTCTGATAAAAGGAAAGAGACAAGTGTTACAGACAAACAAAAATGCTGATGTATATGCCTATAGCAATGTTGTGCCACAAAAGAAAAATTCTGACAGTGAAACATAATTGGCAAGGTTAAAAAGACAGTGTATGTAGGCAACTGCATGACGAGACCAACAATGGAGTGGTTTTATAATAGAATAACTAATGGCAACTGCACAATTTGCAACACATTGTCTACCTCTAGAGTATGAAGAAAAAATACTGGCACCTTGGTGAAAATCCCCCAAGACTATCTGATAAAACCTTGACTCTCCCATGATTGATTTCTCACTGATAAAAGTTTTCTTTCATTCTTAGGTTTCAAATATCAAAATCAAATCGCCACTGCCTGCTAATAATTGCAAAATTTCTTAAAAACCATACTGCTTTCACACACTCAAAAAAAAGAAGAAAAAAAACCAACAACAACAACATATAATAACCATTAAGTCTAATATACCGGGTAGCTACTATTTATTTTCAACTCTTAGAAACCTGGCATGTTTACCTCCAGACGTTCAAATAAGAAATTGTCAAAGCACTCAGAATTGATGCAAGATAAAAAAAATTTAAATTATGCAAGGATGTCAATTCAAATCCTGATATATTCAAAACACAGAAAAATAAACCTGACATGAATTGCAAATCTTGATGCCAAAGTTTATTGAAATTCTGAATAATCAAGGTGTTGCAATTCAAATCCTGAATTCAGATATTAACTAGAAATTGTGTATTCTCAAAGTTTCAAATCCTGAAAACTCAAATTGGATAACAATAGTAAAAACCTGAGAGTTCACAATAAAAATTAACTTTTGTTGAATTTCAAATCCTGATGCCAAAGTTTATTAAAATTCTGAATTTCAAATCCTGATGTAAAAGTTTATTAAAATTCTGAATTTCAAATCCTGATGCCAAAGTTTATTAAAATTCTGAATTTCAAATCCTAATGCCAAAGTTTATTAAAATTCTGAATTTCAAATCCTGATGTAAAAGTTTATTAAAATTCTGAATTTCAAAACCTGATGTAAAAGTTTATTAAAATTCTGAACTTCAAATCCTAATGTCAAAGTTTATTAAAATTCTGAATTTCAAATCCTGATGTAAAAGTTTATTAAAATTCTGAATTTCAAATCCTGATGTCAAAGTTCATTAAAATTCTGAATTTCAAATCCTGATGTCAAAGTTCATTAAAATTCTGAATTTCTAATCCTGATGTCAAAGTTCATTAAAATTCTGAATTTCAAATCCTGATGTCAAAGTTTATTAAAATTCTGAATTTCAAATCCTGATGTCAAAGTTTATAAAAATTCTGAATTTCAGATTCTGATGCCAAAGTTTATTAAAATTCTGAATTTCAAATCCTGATGTCAAAGTTTATTAAAATTCTGAATTTCTAATCCTGATGTGAAAGTTTATTAAAATTCTGAATTTCAAATCCTGATGTGAAAGTTTATTAAAATTTTAATTTCAAATCCTGATGTGAAAGTTTATTAAAATTCTGAATAATCAAGGTGTTGCAATTCAAATCCTAATTCAGATATTAACTAGAAATTGTGTATTCTCAAAGTTTCAAATCCTGAAAACTCAAATTGGATAACAATAGTAAAAACCTGAGAGTTCACAATAAAAATTAACTTTTGTTGAATTTCAAATCCTGATGCCAAAGTTTATTAAAATTCTGAATTTCAAATCCTGATGTAAAAGTTTATTAAAATTCTGAATTTCAAAACCTGATGTAAAAGTTTATTAAAATTCTGAACTTCAAATCCTAATGTCAAAGTTTAATAAAATTCTGAATTTCAAATCCTGATGTCAAAGTTTATTAAAATTCTGAATTTCAAATCCTGATGTCAAAGTTCATTAAAATTCTGAATTTCAAATCCTGATGTCAAAGTTCATTAAAATTCTGAATTTCAAATCCTGATGTCAAAGTTCATTAAAATTCTGCATTTCAAATCCTGATGTCAAAGTTTATTAAAATTCTGAATTTCAAATCCTGATGTCAAAGTTTATAAAAATTCTGAATTTCAAATTCTGATGCCAAAGTTTATTAAAATTCTGAATTTCAAATCCTGATGTCAAAGTTCATTAAAATTCTGAATTTCTAATCCTGATGTGAAAGTTTAAAAAAATTCTGAATTTCAAATCCTGATGTGAAAGTTTATTAAAATTTTAATTTCAAATCCTTATGTGAAAGTTTATTAAATTTCTGAATTTCAAATCCTGATGTCAAAGTTTATTAAAATTCTGAATAATCAAGGTGTTGCAAGTCAAATCCTGAATTCAGATATTAACTAGAAATTGTGTATTCTCAAAGTTTCAAATCCTGAAAATCAAATTGGATAACAATAGTAAAAACCTGAGAGTTCACAATAAAAATTAACTTTTGTTGAATTTCAAATCCTGATGCCAAAGTTTATTAAAATTCTGAATTTCAAATCCTGATGTAAAAGTTTATTAAAATTCTGAATTTCAAATCCTGATGTAAAAGTTTATTAAAATTCTGAATTTCAAATCCTGATGCCAAAGTTTATTAAAATTCTGAATTTCAAATCCTGATGCCAAAGTTTATTAAAATTCTGAATTTCAAATCCTGATGCCAAAGTTTTTTAAAATTCTGAATTTCAAATCCTGATGTAAAAGTTTATTAAAATTCTGAATTTCAAATTCTGATGCCAAAGTTTATTAAAATTCTGAATTTCAAATCCTGATGTCAAAGTTCATTAAAATTCTAAATTTCTAATCCTGATGTGAAAGTTTATTAAAATTCTGAATTTCAAATCCTGATGTGAAAGTTTATTAAAATTTTAATTTCAAATCCTGATGTGAAAGTTTATTAAAATTCTGAATAATCAAGGTGTTGCAAGTCAAATCCTGAATTCAGATATTAACTAGAAATTGTGTATTCTCAAAGTTTCAAATCCTGAAAACTCAAATTGGATAACAATAGTAAAAACCTGAGAGTTCACAATAAAAATTAACTTTTGTTGAATTTCAAATCCTGATGCCAAAGTTTATTAAAATTCTGAATTTCAAATCCTGATGTAAAAGTTTATTAAAATTCTGAATTTCAAATCCTGATGTAAAAGTTTATTAAAATTCTGAATTTCAAATCCTGATGCCAAAGTTTATTAAAATTCTGAATTTCAAATCCTGATGTAAAAGTTTATTAAAATTCTGAATTTCAAATCCTGATGTAAAAGTTTATTAAAATTCTGAATTTCAAATCCTGATGTAAAAGTTTATTAAAATTCTGAATTTCAAATCCTGATGCCAAAGTTTTTTAAAATTCTGAATTTCAAATCCTGATGTAAAAGTTTATTAAAATTCTGAATTTCAAATCCTGATGTAAAAGTTTATTAAAATTCCGAATTTCAAATCCTGATGTCAAAGTTTATTAAAATTCCGAATTTCAAATCCTGATGTAAAAGTTTATTAAAATTCTGAATTTCAAATTCTGATGTCAAAGTTCATTAAAATTCTGAATTTCAAATCCTGATGTCAAAGTTTATTAGAATTCTGAATAATCAAGGTGTTGCAAGTCAAATTCTGAATTCAAATATTAACTAGAAAGTTGTGTTTATTCCCTGTTTCAAATCCTGAAAAATCAAATAAACAAGAACAAGAGCTAGATCTAGTAAAAGCCTGAGAGTTTACAATCAAAATTAAATTTTGTTGAGAAATGTCAAATCCTGAAAAATCAAAATCTTGAAGACTTGATATTCAAATGCAGAATTCAATCAAAAACACATTAATTTCAATTAAAATTAAATTGACAAAATAATATCGTTTTCGATCCGGTCTACAGAAAACCAAAATTAATAACAGATAAGAATTCGGTAGAGGTATGAAAAATTCAAATCAGATGAATTATGTTTATTAAAAAATTAAATGAATATTTGTTTATAACTGCACCATGTTCACTTTGAATTGGAAGTTGATTAAAAATCACCGATTTGTGGCGAGTTTATATAAGCCCTTCAAGTCTCCGATTCGGACTTAAGAAATTTTTAATCCTGAAAAGATGGAAAATAAAATGCTCAGATAAGATTATTGACCTATCGATATCGCTGAAGCCGAGCATTACTATTACAGGAGTTCATGTGGAACATGGAGTTACCTTACGAAACCATGAAATCCTTCTCTCCCTTGTTCAGAAAATCGATTACTATATAAACATTGATAAACCTGTTGTTATTAATTTATTACCTTAATTTGTTTACATACATATCTTCACGTTGTATCTCTTTGTTTACAAAAAAAAAAAAAAAACGTCGTCGTTGGTTGATTTCTCAGAAATCTCGCGCGCCTTCTGAAGAATTGACCAATCAGAAACGGGAATTCCCGCATGCCTTCTATTTTTAACTCAGACTGTGACCCGTTCGTGAATGAGATATAGGAAACCCCGCATGCAATGATTGATTGACCTATATATCAAGAGGAGGAATTCCCATTGACAAGGGCGAAAAAAACGATTAATCCGGATGTAAAAAATTACAATCGGGAATGATTCTCCATGAAAATATTTAAAAAACTTTCTTTCTTTTGTTTCTGCGTCATTTAGGTAATTTTTTATTCTAAATATCCGAACTATACACGCGTATGGATACCACCATAATCTGCATAATTTACTACTTGTTCATATTGACAGAACCTCATCACTTGTTTTCCACATCCGATCCCACTCCTTATATGGATTTTGGGCGAAAACTCGGAATTTCATTGGCTTTCAAAGCGAAAATTGAGAAGCGCCAATTATGAAAAAACCCAACAATTGCTATAAGCACTCAGCTCAATAGAGCTGATGCTTAAAAATAGGAATAGTTAAAGGAAAACCAGTCTGAATAACCAACATGTGTGAATATCCTCAAAATACTCCTGTCTATAGTCTGTTTTAACTTAGCCAACTGTATACAGAAAATGTTTGAATGGGATAACAATTCAAGATAACTTATACAGACTATAGAACTGTGGTGCTTCTTGTAAACTAACTGGCAGCCATTGTTATAAACAATAATAGTGTTTTTTTTATTACATAGCTCCCATGCCACAGTTTGTATGTGTGAACCCATAGAAATTTCAATACTGGAAAAAATTCCACTGAGTATTTTGAATAATAATTTATAATATTGAATTCCATTGATAAAAGAATGATATTAACAGCATGGTTTGGAAACTTTGAAAAATTATTAAAAATATAACATAAACATTTAAATGAACAGCATTGCCATGTCTATTCTACTTCAGTAGTACTTTCATCGCCCAAAAGCAAAATTTTCTGAATTTTGCTTAAAAACAGAGTTCTAAAATGTGTAGGATTGTTGCACAATTTGATAGAAATAATTGTCTCCCCTTTTATGAACTCTTGAATTTTTCAAAATTTTGGAAGTTGCTATTATATGTGTTTTTCCAAATTTGACCAAAACCCATTTATAAAAGTGCAAGTTAAGGACAATATTTGGATGAGAGAGAGAGAGAGAAAGAGGGTGGGTGGGTGAATATATCCCCTCAACTAAATTTATGGGGGAGTAATTTGTAGCACTTGTCTGCACTTAACTAATTATTTATAAGGACGTCATAAGTACTTTAATTTATAAGAGACATCATAAATCCTAGCTAGTACATTAACTAGACTGACTTTGTGTAAACCAAATTTCAGAACTTATAAATTTTAGTTAAGACAGATTCCACAATAAACAAAGAGGATTTAAATCATTATTAAACTGAAAAAACTTCACACACACACACACACACACACACACACACACACACACACACACACACACAATGACATTTTTATGAATACTGGTAAACATAAAATATAGATTAATTAATAATTTATAGCACTTTTATTGGTTGACAATGATACATGTACGTGTAAGTTCTCTATTCTCCATCTTTTATTATTGGTTTCATAAATGTGTGCATTGTGTCTACAAATATCCAACATGCTATAAGCCACTTTAACATTATAACATAACCCTCCTCGTTAGATAACTACTTGTGTAAGTAATAGTCGGAGCTGGTACTGGTACCTAAACAGAACAAAACTTTACTGGTCTAGCATAATACACTGGTCCTACAATTCAAAAACAAAAATCTGGAAAAACTCTTGGTCCTTTACCAAAGACAAGTATTTTTTTTTTCATCCTTTGAATACAGCTTTTATATCATTGCTGTCTTTGAATAACCATCAGCTGTTTTTCCATCCTTGGAATACAGCTTTTAAATAATTGCAGTTTCTAAAAAAAAATTAGTCGTCTCGAGTGACCATCAACTGTTTTTCCATCCTTGGAATACAGCTTTAAAACCATTGGGTTTTTTTTGAAAAAAATTAAGTAGTCTTTGAAAGGACTGGCTGTTTTTTCCTATCATCAGAATACAACTTTTAAACCATGGCTGCTACTCTCTCTATAATATGTCTATACATGTCTACATGTTCCTGAAACGCCTTTTCTAAATACTGAAGTCTTTGTTCTGTTGATACTGAACTCATTGCAGCTGTGAACTCATCAGGTCGTAAAGCTTGCTGCAATTTCTGGAAATCTCTACCATTTTTCTGCAATCAAAAAAAATAAATCAGTTTTGAGCTGTAACCAAACATCATTTTTACACTGATATCTAAGCTGTGAAGTGATCTACCTGATTAAGAGAAACACTGATCTACAAAGTCAATTTCACTAATCATTCACTTGCACCTACATTGTTATAGATCATGGACAAATATCTCACTTTGCAAAACAAATAAAAATAGTTTTAAACCAGTCAATTATCTTATTGATGATTTCTTTGTCTAAAAAAAAACAATTTGCTAGAATACATTTGCTATTCATAAGAAAATTGGGATGGCCTAAAACCTAGAAACACAATAACAAAGTGGGATGGGTAAAACCTAGAAACACAATAACAAAGTTGGATGGCCTAAAACCTAGAAACACAATGACAAAGTGGGATGGCCTAAAACCTAGAAACACAATCACAAAGTGAGATGGCCTAAAACCTAGAAACACAATACCAAAGTGGGATGGCCTAAAACCTAGAAACACAATGACAAAGTTGGATGGGTAAAACCTAGAAAAACAATCACAAAGTGAGATAGCCTAAAACCTAGAAACACAATACCAAAGTGGGATGGCCTAAAACCTAGAAACATAATGACAAAGTTGGATGGTCTGGCCTAAAACCTAGAAACACAATGACAAAGTTGGATGGCCTAAAACCTAGAAACACAAAGACAAAGTGGGATGGGTAAAACCTAGAAACACAATGACAAAGTTGGATGGGTAAAACCTAGAAACAAAATGACAAAGTTGGATGGGTAAAACCTAGAAACACAATGACAAATTGGGATGGGTAAAACCTAGAAACACAATCACAAAGTAAGATGGCCTAAAACCTATAACACAATACCAAAGTGGGATGGGTAAAACCTAGAAACACAATCACAAAGTAAGATGGCCTAAAACCTTTAACACAATACCAAAGTGGGATGGCCTAAAACCTAGAAACACAATGACAAAGTTGGATGACCTAAAACCTAGAAACACAATACCAAAGTGGGATGGGTAAAACCTAGAACCACAATGACAAAGTGGGATGGCCTAAAACCTAGAAACACAATGACAAAGTGGGATGGGTAAAACCTAGAAACACAATGACAAAGTTGGATGGCCTTAAACCTAGAAACACAATCACAAAGTGGGATGGGTAAAACCTAGAAACACAATGACAAAGTTGGATGGCCTAAAACCTAGAAACACAATGACAAAGTGGGATGGGTAAAACCAGAGTAGGATGGGTGAAACATAGAAACACAATGACAAAGTGAGATGGCCTAAAACCTAGAAACACAATGACAAAGTTGGATGGCCTAAAACCTAGAAACACAATCACAAAGTGAGATGGCCTAAAACCTAGAAACACAATGACAAAGTTGGATGGCCTTAAACCTAGAAACACAATCACAAAGTGGGATGGGTAAAACCTAGAAACACAATACCAAAGTAGGATGGGTAAAACCTAGAAACACAATGACAAAGTTGGATGGCCTAAAACCTAGAAACATTATGACAAAGTGGGATGGGTAAAACCTAGAAACACAATGACAAAGTTGGATGGCCTAAAACCTAGAAACACAATCACAAAGTGGGATGGGTAAAACTTAGAAACACAATAACAAAAGTTGGATGGCCGAAAACCTAGAAACACAATCACAAAGTAGGATGGGTAAAACCTAGAAACACAATGACAAAGTTGGATGGCCTAAAACCTAGAAACACAATCACAAAGTGGGATGGGTAAAACCTAGAAACACAATCACAAAGTGGGATGGGTAAAACCTAGAAACACAATGACAAAGTGGGATGGCCTAAAACCTAGAAACACAGATAGATGAAACATAGAAACACAATGACAAAGAGAGATGGCCTAAAACCTAGAAACACAATAACAAAGTGGGATGGCCTAAAACCTAGAAACACAATGACAAAGTGGGATGGGTAAAACCTAGAAACACAATGACAAAGTTGGATGGCCTAAAACCTAGAAACACAATCACAAAGTGGGATGGTCTGGCCTAAAACCTAGAAACACAATCACAAAGTTGGATGGCCTAAAACCTAGAAACACAATGACAAAGTTGGATGGCCTAAAACCTAGAAACATTATGACAAAGTTGGATGGGTAAAACCTAGAAACACAATACCAAAGTGGGATGGCCTAAAACCTAGAAACACAATGACAAAGTTGGATGGGTAAAACCTAGAAAAACAATCACAAAGTGAGATGGCCTAAAACCTAGAAACACAATACCAAAGTGGGATGGCCTAATACCTAGAAACACAATGACAAAGTTGGATGGCCTTAAACCTAGAAACACAATGACAAAGTTGGATGGCCTAAAACCTAGAAACACAAAGACAAAGTGGGATGGGTAAAACCTAGAAACACAATGACAAAGTTGGATGGCCTTAAACCTAGAAACACAATGACAAAGTTGGATGGGTAAAACCTAGAAACACAATGACAAATTGGGATGGGTAAAACCTAGAAACACAATCACAAAGTGGGATGGGTAAAACCTAGAAACATTATGACAAAGTGGGATGGCCTAAAACCTAGAAACACACCTGGAATGGTGCAGATCTAAAACTACAGTGACAATGACATTACCTAGCTTTAGTCTTCAGTTCACTTACCTGTATTTCAATGACAATGATATTGCCCATCTTTAGTCTTCAGATCACTTACCTGGAATGGTGCATTTAATCTTTTTTTAATCAATAATCTATAATCTCTGTACTGTTGTGGATTACTTGTGTCAGTCACTTTTAATCGTAAAATTTCATAAATTCTTCTGGCCTGTTTCTGAAAATATGAAGAAAATATTTTTATTTTTTGTTCAGAGAGAATTTTTTTTACATTTTTTTTAAAACTAAGGGCTGCGGCAAAATGTTTGACAGAGCTCTATCAATCTTTATACAATGTTATCATACCCACAACACTGACTTGGTTTTTCTTTTTTAAATTCCATTCAAAAAATTGTATTCTATTTGTTTGTTTTCAGTAAACAAAAAAAAAAAAAAAAAAAAAAAAAAAAAAAAAAACCCACAACAAATTGTTATCATCAGTAGGCTACATTTGGTACCACTATTTTTGTAATATGCTAGCCAAAAAAAAAAAAAAAAAAATTAAGGTGCAGTCCTTTTTTAAAGTCTGAATACTCAAGTTTTATTTTTATTTTCTGAAAAGCTTATGTTTTTATGGATGACCTTTGGTCAGGTGTGAGTTAAAGGCATTAGCCTATTAAAGGCGTAGGCTGCAATAGACAGCAACTGTACACATAGGGCTACTGGAATGAAAGTAACTGTATGGATATGGCTACTGAAATAGACAGTAACTGTATGGACAGGGATACTGAAATAGACAGTAACTGTATGGATAGAGATACTGAAATAGACAGTAACTGTATGTATAGGGCTACTGAAATAGACAGTAACTGTATGTATAGGGCAACTGAAATAGACAGTAACTGTATGGATAGGGCTACTGAAACAGACAGTAACTGTATGGATAGGGCTACTGAAATAGACAGTAACTGTATGGATAGGGCTACTGAAATAGACAGTAACTGTATGGATAGAACCACTGAAATAGACAGTAACTGTATGGATATGGCTACTGAAATCCACAGTAACTGTATGGGTAGGGCTACTGAAATAGACAGTAACTGTATGTATAGGGCTACTGAAATAGACAGTAACTGTATGGATAAAGCTACTGAAATAGACAGTAACTGTATGGGTAGGGCTACTGAAATCGACAGTAACTGTATGGGAAGGGCAACTGAAATAGACAGTAACTGTATGGATAGAGCTACTGAAATAGACAGTAACTGTATGTATAGGGCAACTGAAATAGACAGTAACTGTATGTATAGGGTTACTGAAATAGACAGTAACTGTATGGATAGAGCTACTGAAATAGACAGTAACTGTATGGGTAGGGCTACTGAAATCGACAGTAACTGTATGGGAATGGCAACTGAAATAGACAGTAACTGTAAGGATATAGCTACTGAAATAGACAGTAACTGTATGTATAGGGCTACTGAAATAGACAGTAACTGTATGGGTAGGGCTACTGAAATAGACAGTAACTGTATGGATAGAGCTACTGAAATAGACAGTAACTGTATGGGTAGGGCTACTGAAATCGACAGTTACTGTATGGGTAGGGCTACTGAAATCGACAGTAACTGTATGGGAAGGGCAACTGAAATAGACAGTAACTGTATGGATAGGGCTACTGAAATAGACAGTAACTGTATGGGAAGGGCAACTGAAATAGAAAGTAACTGTATGGATAGAGCTACTGAAATAGACAGTAACTGAATGGATAGAGCTACTGAAATAGACAGTAACTGTATGTATAGGGCTACTCAAATAGACAGTAACTGTATGGGTAGGGCTACTGAAATAGACAGTAACTGTATGGATAGAGCTACTGAAATAGACAGTAACTGTATGGGAAGGGCAACTGAAATAGACAGTAACTGTATGGATAGGGCTACTGAAATAGACAGTAACTGTATGGGAAGGGCAACTGAAATAGAAAGTAACTGTATGGATAGAACCACTGAAATAGACAGTAACTGTATGTATAGGGCTACTGAAATAGACAGTAACTGTATGGATAGAGCTACTGAAATAGACAGTAACTGCATGGGTAGGGCTACTGAAATCGACAGTAACTGTATGGGAAGGGCAACTGAAATAGACAGTTACTGTATGGATAGAGCTACTGAAATAGACAGTAACTGTATGGGTAGGGCTACTGAAATCGACAGTAACTGTATGGGAAGGGCGACTGAAATAGACAGTTACTGTATGTATAGGGCTACTGAAATAGACAGTAACTGTATGGATAGGGCTACTGAAATAGACAGTAACTGTATGGATAGAGCTACTGAAATAGACAGTAACTGTATGGATAGAGCTACTGAAATAGACAGTAACTGTATGGATAGGGCTACTGAAATCGACAGTAACTGTATGGGAAGGGCAACTGAAATAGACAGTTACTGTATGTATAGGGCTACTGAAATAGACAGTAACTGTATGGGTAGGGCTACTGAAATCGACAGTAACTGTATGGGAAGGGCAACTGAAATAGACAGTTACTGTATGTATAGGGCTACTGAAATAGACAGTAACTGTATGAATAGGGCTACTGAAATAGACAGTAACTGTATGGATAGGGCTACTGAAATAGACAGTAACTGTATGTATAGGGCTACTGAAATAGACAGTAACTGTATGGATAGAGCTACTGAAATAGACAGTAACTGTATGGATAGAGCTACTGAAATAGACAGTAACTGTATGGGTAGGGCTACTGAAATCGACAGTAACTGTATGGGAAGGGCAACTGAAATAGACAGTTACTGTATGGGTAGAGCTACTGAAATCGACAGTAACTGTATGGGAAGGGCAACTGAAATAGACAGTAACTGTATGTATAGAGCTACTGAAATAGACAGTAACTGTATGGATAGGGCTACTGAAATAGACAGTAACTGTATGGATAGAGCTACTGAAATAGACAGTAACTGTATGGATAGGGCTACTGAAATAGACAGTAACTGTATGGATAGAGCTACTGAAATAGACAGTAACTGTATCGATAGGGCTACTGAAATAGACAGTAACTGTATGGGTAGGACTACTGAAATAGACAGTAACTGTATGGGAAGGGCAACTGAAATAGACAGTTACTGTATGGGTAGGGCTACTGAAATCGACAGTAACTGTATGGGAAGGGCTACTGAAATAGACAGTAACTGTATGAATAGGGCTACTGAAATAGACAGTAACTGTATGTATAGAGCTACTGAAATAGACAGTAACTGTATGTATAGGGCTACTGAAATAGACAGTAACTGTATGGATAGGGCTACTGAAATAGACAGTAACTGTATGTATAGAGCTACTGAAATAGACAGTAACTGTATGGATAGAGCTACTGAAATAGACAGTAACTGTATGGATAGAGCTACTGAAATAGACAGTAACTGTATGGATAGGGCTACTGAAATAGACAGTAACTGTATGGATAGAGCTACTGAAATAGACAGTAACTGTATGGATAGGGCTACTGAAATAGACAGTAACTGTATGGATAGAGCTACTGAAATAGACAGTAACTGTATAGATAGGGCTACTGAAATAGACAGTAACTGTAAGGATAGAGCTACTGAAATAGACAGTAACTGTATGGATAGAGCTACTGAAATAGACAGTAACTGTATGGATAGAGCTACTGAAATAGACAGTAACTGTATGGATAGGGCTACTGAAATAGACAGTAACTGTATGGATATGGCTACTGAAATAGACATTATCCAGGGATTTTTCTGGCAATTTTGGAAAGGGACCTTGGGATGAAATTGGGAAAATCATTGACAAAATTGACATTTTGTGAAAATTTTTATTAAAATTTTTTTCTGGAATATTTACTTATGATACATGCTGGTAGTCAATCATTTATACCAAATCACTCAGACATTAACACAATATCTTCATAAACTGGCTTCAATACAAACATCTGAGAAAGTTGTTTCATGAGTTGCTCCCATTCTACCAGATCCTCATTGAGTATAAATCAAAATGTGCAAAAATATAAGTAATAAAAGGGTATACAAGCTTCACCAAAATTATAGAGTTTTTCACTTTTTCTTAAGTTCTCAAAGCAGTATTATTTGGAAATTTTTACCTACAAAGTTGGGAAAAATGTAAGCTTTTTGGCATTGGTAATTGGTCACTATACCAGACCCTGTGAGTGGCCAGAAAAATCCCTGGTATCTGTATTGATATGGCTACTGAAATAGACAGTAACTGTATGGATAGGGCTACTGAAATAGACAGTAACTGTATGGATAGGGCTACTGAAATAGACAGTAACTGTATGGATAGGGCTACTGAAATAGACAGTAACTGTATGGATAGGGATACTGAAATAGACAGTAACTGTATGAATAGGGCTACTGAAATAGACAGTAACTGTATGAATAGGGCTACTGAAATAGACAGTAACTGAATGGATAGGGCAACTGAAATAGACAGTAACTGTATAGATAGGGCTACTGAAATAGACAGTAACTGTATGGATAGGGCTACTGAAATGGACAGTAACTGTATGGATATGGCTACTGGAATGAAAGTAACTGTATGGATAGGGCTACTGAAATAGACAGTAACTGTATGGATAGGGCTACTGAAATAGACAGTAACTGTATGGATAGGGCTACTGAAATAGACAGTAACTGTATGGATAGGGCTACTGAAATAGACAGTAACTGTATGGATAGGGCTACTGAAATAGACAGTAACTGTATGGATAGGGCTACTGAAATAGACAGTAACTGTATGGATAGGGCTACTGAAATAGACAGTAACTGTATGGATAGGGATACTGAAATAGACAGTAACTGTATGGATAGGGCTACTGAAATAGACAGTAACTGTATGAATAGGGCTACTGAAATAGACAGTCACTGTATGGATAGGGCAACTGAAATAGACAGTAACTGTATAGATAGGGCTACTGAAATAGACCAGTAACTGTATGGATAGGGCTACTGAAATAGACAGTAACTGTATAGATAGGGCTACTGGAATGAAAGTAACTGTATGGATAGGGCTACTGAGGATAGGGCTACTGAAATAGACAGTAACTGTATGGATAGGGCTACTGAAATAGACAGTAACTGTATGGATAGGGCAACTGAAATAGACAGTAACTGTATGGATAGGGATACTGAAATAGACAGTAACTGTATGGATAGGGCTACTGAAATAGACAGTAACTGTATGAATAGGGCTACTGAAATAGACAGTAACTGTATGGATAGGGCAACTGAAATAGACAGTAACTGTATGTATAGGGCTACTGAAATAGACAGTAACTGTATGGATAGGGTTACTGTAATAGACAGTAACTGTATGGATAGGGTTACTGAAATAGACAGTAACTGTATGGATAGGGTTACTGAAATAGACAGTAACTGTATGGATAGGGCAACTGAAATAGACAGTAACTGTATGGATAGGGTTACTGAAATAGACAGTTACTTTATGGATAGAGCTACTGATGGTGTCAAATGGTGTTTAACACTTCAGTCAATCTTTCATTTACATTAAGATGGACAGTTATTGCAATGGATGAGGAAATCAAAGTGCCAAGGGAAAAACAATGATCTTTGGCAAGCAAATTTACAAGAATTCTCAGACTAGGTTTTCTTAAAGAATATGGTCAGAAGCCCTGGCATCTATGTCTGGAAATGAATAAATTATTTAATTGAGTTAGACTTACTTTAGTAATTTTTAATTTTTCTCTGGCTTCTTTGACCATATCTTCACTAAATCCTTCCAACAATTTGTCTTTTTGAAAACTAGGCAGCATCATACAGTTCTTGACATCAACAAAATCTCTTACTCTCTGACAATTTTCTGATGGATCTTCAACTTGAAGGAAAAAAACTTAGAATAACCTTAAAAAGTTTAATACCCCTGCCTACAGAATTGTCAAGCAGCATAACTCTTTAACAAATGGACCAATGGGCCTATCCATGTGTAATAGTCAGTTTAGGAGGTCTTGATAAATACATGTTACAACTAAAACAAGAGACACTAGAAGGCAGTTTCAATGAAAATGTGGCCAAAATTTCGAATATTCATAAAAATTCCGGAAATTAGCCGAAAAATCACCGAAAATGTAATTTTCACTACTTTTTCCGAGAAAAAATGAATAATGGTGTAATTTTGGCAAAAAAAATGAATATTCGTAATGAGCTTTGCATATCCGTAATGAGGTTGTAATTTTCGATAGCACGGTTTTCAATTTCGGTAAAATATTTCCGACTTTAGGAAGGCGGCATGCTTTGAAGTTAGGATTACCGTAAAACGAATAAAATTTGTTTGTATATATAAATCTAACATCTAAGAAGAAATACAGAGTATATATAACACCTACGGTAAGATTGAGAATAATTTCATTGCTTTAGTAACTTGTTTGAACGACATGGCTTGCCAGAAATCGTCACCAATGAACACGTGACCGATGTTTACAAGTGTGTTGCGTATTCGTGATTAATAGCGTTGACAAATAATATATAATTATATTTGAATTTCTGGTCATTTTATTTGTTTATATATTTAACTGGTACGTTTGAATATGTACCAACGCTGTTGATAAAACTGGCTTCCTGCCCCTGGTGTTTTTGAGTACTGAAACCGTCGTAACCGTTTTTGTAACTACAGTAGTTCATCTACGAAAGTAAACTGTACATATTATGTCTAAAATCCACAGGGACTTGTAATTGTTTCTATATATTTTTTTTAATATTAACCATACACCATGGGTACTCGGAGACATAAATAATTTGACCATACGACGGATGTTTACATGGATGATTGATTGAGTTGTTGATCGATATTGTCCGTAATTGTTACCAAACTAGTGAGATTCAAGAATTATGTGAAGATTAAAAAAATGAAATAAAACACGAATCTTTAAAAGATTTTTTCAAGTTATTTTTGAAAATAGTTGAAGCAGGAGATAATTTTTAAAAATATAATTTACCTGAAATTGTTGGTCAAATGTGTATTGGTATCTATTCCATAAATATATGTAAATCCCAGTATTAAGAAGAATTGTATCGGAGATTTACTAATTCCAAAAACATTTTATAATTCCAAAAACATTTTAAGTGAAAAAAAACGTCTAGAACTCTGATTACCTGTATATAACTTGACAAGAAGTTTTGACTTCAAACGAGTTTCATTGCGCGTGCCTTTACCAGTTAACCTTTACAAATGTTTTGACAGCTAGGTCAGCTATAATAAAATGGTTATCATTTTCACGAGCGACAATCTGTCCCGTTTTTTTTTTTTTTTTTTCTTTCTTTCTTTCTTTTTTTCTTTTTTTAAACTGTTATTAATTAATTAATTATTTATTTAATTATTTATTTATTTATTTATTATTTTTTAATTTTTATACTCTTTAATAATATTGGCCTCGGCTTATATGAAGAAACAGTGATAATGATCATACGTTACTGACAAACTAATTAACTGATGAGATTGTAAACGGAAACGCTAATTAGTAGGATGCATATTCTTAATCACCTGTAATATGCTTATTATCACACCTTGAGATGTCTTCAAATCATGTCTGCAGTCATGACCAGGTAGCAAATTAAAACGGGACAAGTAGTACTGTATACACAGATAATTAATATCAATAAAAGATTTTGTTTGTGATGAGAGAAGTACTTTGCTTTAAGACTGATTTAAAATAACTGTTTTGTTTACAACATCCTATTTTTAGATCGCTGTGAACCGACTTTGGATTTCCATTCTTTAATTTAAACAGATAACTAAAAAAATGAGAAATTTTAGTAATGTTGTCCAAAAAAAAAAAAAATAAATAAATAAATAAAAAATAAAAATAAATCAATAAATAATAATAATAAAAAAAGTAGCAACCCCAGCATATTTACCTGTGCTGTTAGAATATGTGGAAAATATATACCCTTCTTTGATTTATTATTTTTCACCTGATATATCAATTTATACAAATAAAAAATTATATCAAAAGAATGTAAATAAAATAAACTTTATAAACATATATTTTGTTGTTTTGTGTATAAATTTGTAAATATTTATTCCACAGTTTACAGCATCTTGATATCTAAAGTAGAAAAAAGTTACATCACCTGAAATTATATCGTCAATAACTCGGAAAATATCAGGTTATTTTCATTGCTGCATGTAATTATATTATCTATAAGTTCTAAAGTTTATTTTGATATAAAATTTATGACCATACGATTTAAAAAAAAAACCTTCGCAATGTTTAAAGTTCAGGACCTTACAGTGATTGACACCCACGCTGCTAACGATTAATGATTTTTACTATCGGCCGCCATCTTTAATTTTACTTTTTCGACGAAGTGTAATGCCAAATTATTCAAAATGTGTCTAAATAAAACAATAGATGTAGATAACGAAGAGTTATTTGAATATTTTTTAGTATTTTTAACCACGGTCTTAAGTTTTAAGTACGTGTGACTATTATTAAATGTAAAATTTGACATATACAAAAACGAACCGTAATGTCGGCAATTTTTTTCTGTAGGAAACGGCCAATTTTTAAAGTTCAAACATATCAGTTGTTAGCGGGCCAAAAGCTCAAAAACAGGTATGAATAGATCGACAAAAGTATGGAAATTTAAAAAAGTATTTTTCTGATCAGATTAGATTTGTTTAAGTTTTATGTGCAGTACCGAAACCGGGATGAAAGCCGGTCGTTTTTTGTCAGAATAATAGTCTATAATAATGTTCACTGGCGACGGAAAAATCTTGTCATTTCATACTTTTTCAGGTTCCAGTAATCATGATTTTAATACTCTGTATTTTCTTCTTAGATGTTAGATTTATATATACAAACAAATTTTATTCGTTTTACAGTAATCCTAACTTCAAAGTGTGCCGCCTTCCTAAAGTCGGAAATATTTTACCGAAAATTGAAACCGTGCTATCGAAAATTACAACCTCATTACGGATATGCAAAGCTCATTACGAATATTCATTTTTTTTTGCCAAAATTAC
The DNA here is from genome assembly GCA_029721355.1 of Tegillarca granosa. Lineage (NCBI taxonomy): Eukaryota > Metazoa > Mollusca > Bivalvia > Arcoida > Arcidae > Tegillarca > Tegillarca granosa. The sequence goes on from JARBDR010000183.1 coordinate 66,708, forward strand.
ACCATTATTCATTTTTTCTCGGAAAAAGTAGTGAAAATTACATTTTCGGTGATTTTTCGGCTAATTTCCGGAATTTTTATGAATATTCGAAATTTTGGCCACATTTTCGTTGAAACTGCCTTCTAGTGAGAGGGCCTTAACGCTCACCTGAGGATATGTTCAAAGATGTTTGCAAAGTGCAATTGACAATATAATAATCACACCTTTTCAAGTTGTCTCAAGTTAAGAACTGCCACAATACTAAATCAGATTTCTAGTCAAAATTTCATTTAAAAGTAGCTAATTTGCATATGGTACAATAGCACAATGAATAAATTTCCAAATCATTAACCATTTCAGTATACTTATGCAGCTATGTCTTTGCTTTAAATCCATGACCTTGAACCACATATGAAAATGATAGTCATAGCCTATAAATATATATATATATTGTCACACCCAGATAATCTATAAAGGTCATTATACAATGTCAAACCCGGAAAATCTATAAAGGTTGTTATACAATGTCACACCCAGATAACCTATAAAGATGGTTATATAATGCAACACCCAGATATCTACAAAGATGATTTCATAATTTCACACCCAGGTAATCTATTAAGATCGTTATACAATGTCACACCCAGATAACCTAAATATATCTTATATAATGTCACACCAAGATAACCTATAAATATTGTTATACAATGTCACACCCAGATAACCTTTAAAGATTGTTATACAATGTCACACTCAGATAACCTATACAGATCATTATTCAATGTCACACCCAGATAAATTATAAAGACGGTTATATAATGTCACAAACAGATAATCTATAAAGATTGTTATATAATGTCACACACAGATAATCTATAAAGATTGTTATATAATGTCACAAACAGATAATCTATAAAGATTGTTATATAATGTCACACCAAGATAACCTATAAAGATTGTTATACAATGTCACACCCAGATAACCTTTAAAGATTGTTATACAATGTCACACTCAGATAACCTATACAGATCATTATTCAATGTCACACCCAGATAAATTATAAAGACGGTTATATAATGTCACAAACAGATAATCTATAAAGATTGTTATATAATGTCACACACAGATAATCTATAAAGATTGTTATATAACGTCACACACAGATAATCTATAAAGATTGTATATAACGTCACACACAGATAATCTATAAGCTTGTTAATGTCACAAACAGATAATCTATAAAGATTGTTATATAATGTCACACACAGATAATCTATAAAGATTGTTATATAATGTCACACCCAGATTACCTATAAAGATTGTTATATAATGTCCACACCCAGATAATCTATAAAGATGTTATATAATGTCACACCCAGATAACCTATAAATATATATAATGTCACCCCCAGATAACCTATAAGATTGTTATATAATGACACACACTGATAACCTATAAAGATTGTTGTATAACGTCACACTCACCAGTTATATCCAGTATGTCAGCTCTATTATAACAATCATTATAAAATGTTTGAATTAACTGTGCTCCGTGACCTTGTCTCTGGAATGGTGGCAATACTAACATTTGGCTGTAAATAATAATTATTATACATTTTAATTAACTGTTCTCTGTGATCTTGATGTCACTGAAATAGAGGCAATAATAACAACTTAAGGTAAACAAGAGGTCCATGGGCCTAAATGCTCACCTGAGGATATGGCCAAAATCATTTGCAAAAATACATAAATATTCTTATATACATGCCTACAAAAAAAAGTTAATAGTTTTCAAGATAATTAACAATTTGGGTCTTTTTATGCATCTATGACCTTGACCTTTAAATGTAAGACCTTGAATCTTATATCTGAATAATCATCACATCAATTCCTACAATATTCTAATATACATGCCATACAAAAAGTTAATAGTTTCCAAGATAACAATTTCAGTCTTTTATGCATCCATGACCTTGGACCTTTGAAGTATGACCTTGAGCCACATATCAAAATAACCGTCATATCCAGGGCTCAGGAAAACTTTGACTGAGGTGTTGGACATTTTTTCAAAGCAACTGTACCACCGACGATGCAATGAAAAGCATAAAAAAAATACAAAAAAAAAAAAAAAACAACGTTGTTACTGACTATGTATTTTAAAAAGGTTTTTAATATCAATAGAAGTTTTAAAAAGGGTTTTACTACCACGTAATTATTTCAATATATATGGTCAGACTTGTATGTCCACATTAGTGTTGATTTTGAACTGTCGGCGTTGACGACACATGGTTTGACGGCTATCTTTGTTTATTGACAATCGCGCATTTTCGTTTTCCCGAAGTTACACGAACTTTACTGAACCTCATTTTGAGACCTCTTTGATTTTATTTAGACTTTTTAAAATTATTTATTTATAACTAAACAGTTTGCCAAGACCGTACTATGCGCAATGTATTATTATTTAACATCCCGTGTGGAACCTCTTTGAAATAGTCCGACGACCATGACCTTCAGTTAACAGGTGTTTACGGCTTCCGTCAGTCAAGCGATGTGATTACTTAATAAACAACTTATCATGATTCGGACCATGAAACAAAAGGAACAGATTGAGACCATGGATTTTAACTGATTAATAAACAAAAGCCTAATATTAGATCTGTATTATTTATTGAAAATGACTGACAGGTGATAGCAAAGAATACTCGAGTAAAATAATGACCGATAAACATATTTATTTACGTGTCCGATTGACTGAATTCTATTTTAAACTGAAAATGTCCGACAAGCTATATTTCACATTGGACAAAAATATTTTTTGTCGGACATGTCCGGCAAATACGACCGTTTCTGGACCCCTGGTCATATCAATACCTACAATATTCTAATATATATGGCTATGTAAAAAGTTTATAGTTTTCCATTTAATTAACAATATGAGTCTTCTTATGCATCTATAACCTTGACATTTAAACATAAAACCTTGAATCTTATATCAGAATGATTGTCATCAATAATCTTATATGCATGCCAATACAAAAAGTTAAAACTTTCCAAGATACCATTAAAAATTGCAGTCTTTTTATGTACATATGACCTTGACCTTTGAATGTATGACCTTGAGCCATATATCAAAATGTTCATCATGTCAATATCTACAATATTCTAATATACATGCCTATACAAAAAGTTTATAGTTTCAAGCTAATGCACAATTTTAGTTTTTGTATAAAAAACATAACATTTCAGGGGCAACAACTCCTACATGCATTAACATAGTTACAAAACTTTGTACCTTTTTACATTTTGTCCTGCTGAACATTTTAACAATGTTTTAATATTATTTATCTCTTATAATTTGGAAGAAAATAGCCTAAAACTGAACAAATTACAAACTAGGTCATGACCTTGAACTTTGACCTTGACCCCATTTTGAAGGTTATTTCAAGATAAAGTCAAAACTGAAAACCCCATGTCAATATCTATTCATATAGTCAAGTTATAATAATTTGGAGTCATTTTACGAAATTTTCAAAATTAAACGCAAAAACATGTAACCTAATTTTTTACCAAATTTCATGAAATGAACAATTTATAAGCTTAAGACCCTAGAGAAGCCAAATATCACATCAGATTTTTTCTCCCATCATCGCTTTTGGAGAAGAAGATTTTTTAAGTTTTTTGGAACCATGGGTCACCTTGACCTAGTTTTAGGAGCCATGACAACGTCATGAACAAATCTGAATTGCACTGGCCCATATATGCATCTGACCAAGTCTCATTGAATTCTACCTTATAGTTTCAGAAAAGAAAATGTAAAAGTTTATGCCGCGGACGCCGCCGCCGACTACAACAGACAAATTTTGATCAGAAAAGCTCACTTAAGCCTTGGGCTCAGGTGAGCTAAAAAATTATTATACATTTTAATTAACTGTTCTCTGTGATTCTGATGTCATTGAAATAGAGGCAATATTAACATCTAAAGGTAAAAAAATTATTATACATTTTAACTAACTGCTCCGTTGCATGCACTTTGAATTCTTTTGTGTGGCACACTTCATGTAATAAAGACATTAAGAGACCTGAACAATTTATAAGTTTGTATGACACTGTTGGGTATGTATTCTTGTGCTAAAATCAAAACAATTGCATGTATGGTGCAATAAAGTGGCCTAGAAAGAACAATGTGTATGATTGGGTATAAAACAAGAGGCCCAAAAGGGCCTGTGGAGCTCAACTGACAAAAATGGTTCTTGTGCCTCCATTTATATAAACTCGGTACAGGGACTTGAGCTGATGTAAAATGCTAAATATAAAAGCTGTAGGCCTTACAGTTTCAGAGAAGAATATTTTTAAATTTGACTTCCATATAAGTATATATATATAGTAAGGCTGTCATGATTACACGTGTACACGATGCCGTTTCAAATCCAGCTTGTAAACGTTTACAAATTGAACATTCGTTTAAACGGTAAAATAAACCCCCTATTGAACCCCACTCAAAAATATCTGAATATATCATATATAGGTCAATTTTGAATTAATTTATGTCTTATAAATAATGTTCGATATCAGTCAGGTGCCGATAAGCCATAAAGCGGACAGTAACCCATTTTGAGATAACCCATGATAGCTTCCGGAAGTCATCTAAAAATAGCATTTGATTCATTACTCAGCTGATAATTCGCACTTTGACATCTTATTGGTTTCCTTTTCATTGAGGTAACATCACAACAAAATACAAGTATCTGCATCAGCAAATAATCAAGTTTTTAAAGTAAACATCATTCGTTAGTAGGACACGCGTGTCAACTTTCAGGTTGACATTTCCCTTTACAGTAGAAAACTGAATGAACATTGTTTAAAAAACAGTGGAACCAACCAATGAAATGGAATTAATGTTTTCTTGGTTGAAACAGATTTTTTTTGCCAACAATGGGCTGGGAGTGAGACGAAGGGATTTTGTTTAAAGATGACACCAGTGGTAGCTGTAATGGCTGATCAGAGACATATGGAGGTAAAACAAGCAGTAGAGGTGCATTAGACTGGACGTTACCCAAGAGGGTATCACTGATATGTTTCTAGGGTAAACAGAACAGTCCCTACAATAGCTGTAAACCGAGGCCTCATTTCTGTGGCTTTATATTGCTTCGGCTCTCGTGGGATGTGCAGTGTATACCTGACTACAATTATAATTTTTTGATATTTTTTTGCATTCGGAAAACACATGTTCAGAAATTTGTTTAGGTGTGTAACAAAATTTTGTCTTTGGATTATTAAGGGGTGCATAAAAAGGGATTCTCCGCAACAGGATTACAAAGAGATAAATTTCATAAATAAATATTTAATAGTCTTGAATATTTTGGTGAAAAAATGTCAGAACATGTCAAGTTCAATAATTTTTTGCAAAATTTTAATTAAAAACAAGAGGCCCATGGGCCTTAACACTCACCTGAAGATATTGTCCAATGCAGTTTGCAAAGTGCAATAGACAATATATTAAGTACAGAAACTTTAAAAGTTTTCTCAAGTTAAGAACTCCCACAAAACTTAATCAGAAATATATCCACTCACATTTCAATTATAAGTAGCTTATATAATATGCATGAAGTAACTGTAGTGCAATGAATAATTTCCAATCATAAATCAATTTCAGTATACTTATGCAGCTATGTCCTTGACCTTTGAACATATATGACCTCAAAATATATATGATTATCATGTCAATACCTACAATATTCTAATATACATGCCTATACAAAAAGTTAATAGTTTTCAAGATATTTAGCAATTTAAGTCTTCTTTTGCAGCTGTGACCTTGACCTTTCAACATATGACCTTGAACCATATATCAAAATAATCGTCATGTCAATACCTACAATATTCTAATATACATGCCTATACAAAAAGTTAATAGTTTTCAAGATAATTAGCAATTTAAGTCTTCTTTTGCAGCTGTGACCTTGACCTTTCAACATATGACCTTGAACCATATATCAAAATGATCATCATGTCAATACCTACAATATTCTAATATACATGCCTAAACAAAAGGTTAATAGTTTTCAAGATAATTAGCAATTTAAGTCTTCTTTTGCAGCTGTGACCTTGACCTTTCAACATATGACCTTGATCCATATATCAAAATGATCGTCATGTCAATACCTGCAATATTCAAATATACATGCCTATACAAAAAGTTGATAGTTTTCAAGATATAGTGACAAATATATAGTTTTTAGCAATTTCCCCACTCAGTGCCTTACAATTTCCCCATTTTGAGCCCCATGGCTACCATTTGTGCAAATCTGAAAATAGATGACCTAAGGATGTTATAAATGAAATAACTAAGGTATATCTCTTGTAGATTCAGAGGAGAAGATTTTTAAAGTTTTTCACTATTTCCCCCCTTGTGGGGCCCCAAGGGGACATAACTCCTTCATTTGTGCAAATCTGAAAGGGCTTCACCCAGGCATGATGGTTACTAAGTTTCATTAAATTTGGCCTGGTGGTTTTGGAGGAGAAGATTAAAATGTAAAAAGTTTACGCACGACACACGGAGATGGATAGCAATAGCTCATCTGAGCTTTCAGCTCAGGTGAGCTAAAAATTGAAGGATTTTAATGTTTGTAGGTGGAATATTTGCTGATCTCGAAGACATTCCCATTTGTTTACAGTTTAAAAATAACTTCTATAATAGAACTCAAAGATGGGGAAACTGGTCGAAAGTAGTTCTTGTAGAAAACGTTGTTATTGGAAAATAATGTCATTTGACAGGAAACGATCAATGAAATTGCTCTAAATTGTGTAACAATGTGAAGTTTGTAATTATATATAAATAACCAATAAGTACAGTAAAACCTGTAAATAAAGACCACATACAGAACTTAACATATTTTGTATATAAACAGGTTGTTTATGATTGTAGTATGTAACAAAGAACCCTTAAACTGGTTTTAATGGACAGATGGTCTTTATACAGAAGTGGTGGATAAAACTGATTCCCTTTATTAGTTCAGGTCATAAATGTATATAATTCAGCTTCAATTAAAAGTTTTACCTTATTCTGGGCCTTATTTTTTCAGGATATGCATAGTAATTATACACCGTCATATAGCCAGCCACAGCATACATCGGATTACCATTAGACATGTATTTCTCAAATCTGAAATAAATGTATATTGCCATGGTTACTGCTGTATAAATAGTCACTTTTTAAACAAGAGGCCTAAGGGCCTTAATACTCACATAGAGGCATGTTCCAAATCTTCTGCAGAAAGTACAATAGACAATTATACTATATTCAGAAACTATGAAAATTTCAACCTTGGGACTGCAATGCCTTAATATCACAAGTATACTCCTAATAAGGTAAAATAATAGCAAAACTACAAAGGGAAAAAAAAGATTGTTATTGTTGTTGTGTTGGTAAACATTGCATCAGCTCCTGAGGAGATCAAGGTTATTAATCTACCAATTTATCTAAGAACAAGTTCATCATGCATGCCCAAGATGTATATTATATGGCTTGCCCCCTAGTAGCCCATATATATATATATATATATATATATATATATATATATGGATAGATAGATAGATACATGTAAGTAGATAGATAGCTAGACCAGTGATAATGAAAAACGACAAAAAAAGAGATTTTTTTATAATGAATAATATTATTTTTACTAAAAGGTGTTTATATACAATAAAAAAATTGTTGCTTTCTTTTGTCACGTAGGTTCACATTTTGCTGTTAGTGAAACGTTACTTGTTATCGTTACATGTCTTGTATTCATCCACTAGCAAAATTGTGCATAATAGTAGGGATTTGACTTTCGCAAATTATGTGTGAGAAAAATAATCAATTACTCGACTGAAGTAGTGAGATAGTAGAATTCAGACCTCGTGGAGTCGTGGTCAGATTTTTTTCATTTCAAACTCAGCAAAACCTTGTTGGAAATAAAAAATCTGACCACTCGATCGGAATTCCCCTATCTCAACCTCAAACTTGTATTAGATTTTCTTTTTATGTTGCAGATAAACACAACACTGAGTCTATTATACTGCTATCCAGCCTATCAGTGAAGGCTATGACAAAATTCCCTTTTTTATTTTTGGTAAACTGGGGTCTAGCCTACAGAGATTAAATACAAACACCTTATTAACTGTCACTGTGGCTCCTAGAGAGCGAGTTAATATTGTTTAATGTTCCAGTCAAGAATATTTCACAGACACTTATATCGAGATGTCGGCAGCTATAGGCAAAAGTGTGGTAATTTTGCCTATGCGTTGCGCTGATGACATTATACAGCAGGATTCTTTATCATGCCACGCCTACCATGACACGGGACCTCGTTTACTTTAATTTCCCATCCGAAAGAACCTTGACTTTCATTTTGTAATGCCAAGTGCTTGGCGAAAGAACTGTCACTACCCACATTCAAGTCTTTGATCAGACACGGTCAGGGTTTGAACCAACGACCTCCCACTTACGGAGCACGCACTCTACCAACTGAACTACCAAGTGGTGGCTCTTAGAGTAATAGTCAGGCAGTGTGTGTGTGTGTGTGTGTGTGTGTGTGTGTGTGTGTGTGTGTGTGTGTTCTAACAAAAATACAACTAAAAATAAAGATATTTACAATAAATAAAATTGCCATCGTTCATCATCAACATCTATATACGAGGCAGCATCAATAAAATATAAAATAAATGTCTGTAAACGTTCGTGATATTCCCGGAATCCAGCACATTCAATATCGGTCTTGTATATCACAAAATGTCGTTCTTCATTATCTAAAACAAAGTAACAAACAATACTTTAATAGCTGATTTATATATGATGAATTTTCTTTGTTACAGTGACAAAATCCTGTCATTTGAATCTGTATTTAACTGGAATTAAATATTGTTTCAATATTAGAAATAATAATAATAAAACCCTTTGACCCTACCACAACACAAAGTGATCAACTTTTGCCATCCTAATTTTTGACCTACCTTGATTCAGTCATTTTTTTCCCTATTTATTGGTGGGCAATAACAACAATAAATGAATATCTCTCAAAATTCCATGCATTGTTCTACAAAATGGTACATATCAGAACTACCATAGCTGTCTCTAAACTATATAACACAAGTTAAACTGAGGCTGTCCCTTGTATCACACACCATTTCACACTTAGAATGGCAATAGTCAAGTTGAACACATGTTTAAAACCTATAGTTGTATAAACATTATCCTTAAAAATTACTGTTGACAAATTTCAAACAATTCCATGATTTATTTTCTCTTCACTTTTAAATGACCCAAATAATCATGTGCCAAATGATGTTGATATTGACATTAACGAGTTTGGTGGGTAACACATCAAATACATTATTTTACAATTAGTGTTTTATTTTAGTATTTGTAAAAATGGACAGATATGCTCACCTGATTAAAAAAAATCTAGTTGAAATGCATAAGTTCCAAAATAAAGCAATATTACATACATTTTAAGTGAAGAATATAAGACTAAATAAATTAAAAATTTAATGTAACTAGAGCCAAAAAAATGTAGTTAATGTAACTAGAGCCACAAAAATGTAGTTAATGTAACTAGAGCCACAAAATGTAGTTACTAACTTTTAATGACTTTGTATGAGTGTAACATTTTTCCATATGGTTTAAAATCAGCATCTTTACTTAACATGCTAAGGAACTGGTCTATATTGGTTATAACTCCAGGTGGCATTTCTTTGTTAATTGTCTCCAATACACTGTCTGCCTGTTAAAACAAAGAAATTTGAAATAAGTACACGTAAAATTGAGCAGGTTGAAAACTGAAAATGTGGATACTCTAAACTACATAAGAATCCATGTATTATAATTGTTGACCTGTGTGTTCAAAAACAACAGTTAAACCTGTGTTACCTGATCTACTGTGGAACCTATGTTACCTGATCTACTGTGAAACCTGTGTTACCTGATCTACTGTGGAACCTATGTTACCTGATCTACTGTGAAACCTGTGTTACCTGATCTACTGTGGAACCTATGTTACCTGATCTACTGGGAAACCTGTGTTACCTGATCTACTGTGGAACCTATGTTACCTGATCTACTGTGGAACCTGTGTTAAATAATCTACTGTGGAACCTTTTAACCGATCTACCGTGGAACCTATGTTAATTGAAAGAATGATCTACTGTGGAACCTGTGTTACCTGATCTACTGTGGGACCTGTTACCTGATCTACTGTGGAACCTGTGTTAACTGATCTACTATGGGACCTGTCACCCGACTACTGTGGGACGTGTTTTTCCTGATCTAGTGTGGAATCTGTGTTAACTGATCTACTGAATCGATTTCACAGAATATGAATGATAAGAAAAAAATTGCCAAATAGCCTGCCAATCTGCTTGTTAATATTCAATTAAGTATAAATCAGACTTGCACTTTAGGAAACTGTGGCAAAAGGTGAAAGTTCACCAACTTTATTCCTTCAGTAGAGTTACACTCTATGCAACCAAACTAAAAAGGTGAAAGTTCACCATTTTTATACTTACAGTGGTGTTATTTGAAGGTTTTATTTGATTAAGAGTAGCAGTACTTTATATATAAAATCTCTGCTTGTAATGAGTGGTCAGATCAGTAATGGTGCTGAAATGGCTGTATATAAAATCATTTACCTTCAGCAAGCAAACCAAACTGTTTGACACTAAATGAAGGTCAAGGTCAATCAATTACATAAAACCATACCTGAAGACCATCACACTTCTCTGGTGTGACTATCTGTATATGTCTTGTTGATGTATGGTATAAACTCACTTGAAGACCACAAACTTCTCTGGTGTGACTTTATCTGTATATGTCATGTTGATGTATGGTATAAACTCACCTGAAGACCATCACACTTCTCTGGTGTGACTTTATCTGTATATGTCATGTTGATGTATGGTATAAACTCACCTGAAGACCATCAAACTTCTCTGGTGTGACTATCTGTATATGTCATGTTGATGTATGGTATAAACTCACCTGAAGACCATCACACTTCTCTGGTGTGACTTTATCTGTATATGTCATGTTGATGTATGGAATAAACTCACCTGAAGACCATCACACTTTTCTGGTGTGACTTTATCTGTATATGTCATGTTGATGTATGGAATAAACTCACCTGAAGACCATCACACTTCTCTGGTGTGACTTTATCTGTATATTTCATGTTGATGTATGGTATAAACTCACCTGAAGACCATCACACTTCTCTGGTGTGACTTTATCTGTATATGTCATGTTGATGTATGGTATAAACTCACCTGAAGACCATCACACTTCTCTGGTGTGACTTTATCTGTATATGTCATGTTGATGTTTGGTATAAACTCACCTGAAGACCACCACACTTCTCTGGTGACTTTATCTGTATATGTCATGTTGATGTATGGTATAAACTCACCTGAAGACCATCACACTTCTCTGGTGCGACTTTATCTGTATATGTCATGTTGATGTATGGTATAAACTCACCTGAAGACCATCACACTTCTCTGGTGACTTTATCTGTATATGTCATGTTGATGTATTGAATAAACTCACCTGAAGACCATCACACTTCTCTGGTGTGACTTTATCTGTATATGTCTTGTTGATGTATGGTATAAACTCACCTGAAGACCATCACACTTCTCTGGTGTGACTTTATCTGTATATGTCATGTTGATGTATGGTATAAACTCACCTGAAGACCATCACACTTCTCTGGTGTGACTTTATCTGTATATGTCATGTTGATGTATGGTATAAACTCACCTGAAGACCATCACACTTCTCTGGTGTGACTTTATCTGTATATGTCATGTTGATGTATGGAATAAACTCACCTGAAGACCATCACACTTCTCTGGTGTGACTTTATCTGTATATGTCATGTTGATGTATGGTATAAACTCACCTGAAGACCATCACACTTCTCTGGTGTGACTTTATCTGTATATGTCATGTTGATGTATGGAATAAACTCACCTGAAGACCATCACACTTCTCTGGTGTGACTTTATCTGTATATGTCATGTTGATGTATGGTATAAGCTTAGCTGCAGTATAGTATATCTGTATGGATAAATCTCTATATCCAAATATACTCTCTCTGAAAATTAACAGGAATCATAAGTTAAAGAATGTGAGAGAATGGTCACTCTAATACCGTCTTGGAGATAGGCAGTGGACATCAAAACCATTAATCTCATGCAAAACTGAATTGAATTCTACTGAGTCTGATGTTTGTGTTAGGAAGTTTGTTAGTCACTTGCTAAAGGTCGGTGGTTTTCTCAAAGCAATACATTTTCCTCCACCATCCTAAAAATGATCACCTCAATATAAGTAAAAAAATCTTGACCAAGGTGTAACACCATTATCCAACTCAATCAATTCCATTGCAGTAAACAGACAATAATAATGTTGTTTTTTTCACACTTCACAACCATAATGCATCATAGCAAATGACATTTTTGTGGAAATATTATTTCAAATGTTATCCAACAATTTTGGACATATCAATATTCATAAGACTACATAAATATTGTGTTTAAAAACAAAAATTAAAAACAAAATCTACTTACTGATCACCAAATATCTGATGTGTCATATCAGGTGAAAAACTAGTACTGTCATCTTCAATGTCCGACTCCTGACGAACTGAAGAAAAAAAAAATTCAATTAGCAATTTTCTTTAAAAAAAAAATCAATTGAAAGGGTTTGTTATTTTTAACAAGAATACTATAGAAACCGGACACACACAGATGTAGTCAAACTTGGTGTATAAGGGAGATAATTCTCAATGAGTCTTATTCCAGGATTTTTCAATTACAGATCAATTTGATTGTTTGGGAATAATTGAAGAAGCAAGAAGAGGAATGCAACAGAATTACTTAGAGATTGTCAGTCTGGTGTCACCTAAATGTAGTCAAACCTGGTGTATAAGGGAAATAATTCTCAACAAGTCTAATTAATTAAGAGATTGTCAGTCTGGTGCACTATCTGGTTTATACAAGAGGCCCATGGGCCTTAACGCTCACCTGAAGATATGTCCAATATTGTTTGCAAAGTGCAATAGACAATATATTAAGTACAGAAACTTTAAAAGATTTCTCAAGCTAAGAACTCCCACAAAACTTAATCAGAAATATATCCACTCACATTTCATTTATAAGTAGCTTAAATAATATGCATAAAGTAACTGTAGTGCAATAAAAAAAATACAAATCATTAATCATTTTCAGTATACTTATGCAGCTATGTCCTTAACCTTTGAACATATATGACCTGGAACCATATATGATAGTCATGTCAATACCTACAATATTCTAATATACATGCCTATGCATGAAATTAATTTCTTCAAGATAATTAATAATTTCAGTATTCCTATGTTGATTTGACCTTGACCTTTGAACATATAACCTTGAACCATATATCAAAATGATTGTCATGTCAATACCTACAATATTTTAATGTACATGCCTATACAAAAAGTTAATAGTTTTCAAGATAATTAACAATTTAAGTCTTCTTTTGCAGCTGTGACCTTGACCTTTACCATATCAAAATGACTGTTGTCGCAATACCTAAAATATTCCAAAATACATATTTACGCCCATAGCTTATACAAATGGATTTAAAACTTGGATATTTTCACTATCTTGGTTGAATAAACATTGCGGATCGGTTCATTAATGTTTCTGGTAAGGCAATATACAAGATCGTTCAGACACCCGTAAATCCTGTGATTATAAGAAATTTATAACCTGCATGTAGGTCAATGTAATTTCCCCTGTTTTTTCATAGGATGGCATCATGGCTCCGAAACGGCAACATCAGTATCATAAAAAAGCCGTTTGGAGTCATGTATTTCAGGTCTATACTGCAGGTGGCTTTACTCCAGATAAGAATGCCCCGACATACTTACCCAATTTAAATTTAATTGCATCATTGGCACAGCATTTATAATCTTCATACTTGTTTCTGGACAGTGATAACCCTGAAGAAAAACAATAGAGGATATAAAATGTTGTAGAATAATATAAAATACATTTTGTCTAAAACCAGTCAAATTGCACAGGCGCTTGTTTCGATATTTTTAAAAAAAAAAAAAAAAAAAAATCCCTGGACCCTAACATAAGTCTTATGTTAGGGTCCAGGGATTTTATTTTTTAAAAAAATATCGAATCAAGAGCCTGTGTCAAATTGTATCAGTTTATCGAACATTTTCAGAACTTTCTTACTCATGACGCTTAATTTTCATATTCAAGACTTTGACAAACTACTGCTACAAATCCGTTTCAATTCATTCATGGCAACAATTAGCCGTACAAACAAAACATTTTCAATAATGTTTATCATACGTCGTAACCCGCTTACCCGCCATTTTTGTACGTCCCGCGATGCCGGAAGTTATCAGTTTTTCTGTACTTCCGGTGTCCTTTCCTTTTTCGCTATTAGTTCGGATCACTTGGGTTTTATCCTATGTAATACACAAGAAAATAAAAATAAACCTCCGAAATTCACGCACTAAAAGGATGGTCGACCAATAAAAATCTCTGTTTCACGTGTTCTTTCGTTCCATGTAAACGGAATGGCGGCTTCCAGAGATGTGAGTGCAAAATTTAACCACAAAAACGCTTTTTCTGTCATAAAAGTTAGAATAAAGCCCTGAAAATAAAATGCACTTTAAATGAAATTAGTTTTTTAAACCACTGACGTTAAGAATCATTTTGATTAATAAATGTTTTTATTTTTTAGTGTCAAGATTACAGGATCTTTTCCAAATTTTGGCAACTTCCAACAATTGGAAAAGCAGAATGTGAAGCAAAAAAGGTTTGTCTACTTATTTTTATTATTGCAAAGAAAAAACTGAGAAATTTATAAAATTTGTTGGAATTTTTGGTTTCGATTCTTTACAATATCGGATAACAAGTTTCATTTTGGAATGTTTTAGCTGTGAAAAATGCCAAATTCAATAACTATTGAAGGGCACCACAGAGTTATCCCCCCTACCAAGTAAATATTAACTGATTATCTCAAAATTTATGATTTAATCACAAATTAAAATTTATCAAATTTATCATTGAAATATCTTGATTTATTTATATCTAAATATTTTTTGAAATATATTAACTTCCAAGATCTCACTTTATAAATTAAAAAAAAAAATAATTAAAAGTTTTCCAGCATTAACTTATCTCCCAATGCCCTACAATCATACAACTGAGGGTGAAAAATGAACTAAAATCTAAAAAAATAAATAAATAAAAAATAAAAATAAAATAAATAAAAATAATATTACTTTCAAAGTCTTTGTTTTTTGCATAGAAAACAATTTATTTTTTAACATAAAACCATGTGTGTTTTGCATAAATATATGTATTATCTATCTTGTTTTGGGCTTCAGATCTTCTACTAGCATATTATTAAGTATATTATTACCTGAAAAAGTATGAAATTTTATTCACTTTTTGGAAATCCCTCCAAATCAGGAGCACTGACAATAAATTTCTTATTTACAGTTTGATATGTGAACTAGTTATCACAATTTTATTACACACAATAGAAATGTTTATTTTCTATGATTTCATCCCTAATTCCTATTTTTTGAAAAATCTTTTGAGATTGCAGTACAGGAAACTGAAAGTGGCACAATAGTTGAGGTATTAAAGAGGAAACAATGATGGAGTTACAAAACACATTGCTACACATTATCTTGCAAAAAATTTTAAAAGATACAATTTTGAAGAATAAGCAAATTCAGCAAATCTTTCATTTGATAATGATAACTTGATCTAAAGATGTTAATGATAACTTGATCTAAAGATGTTAATGATAACTTGATCTAAAGACGATAATGATAACTTGATCTAAAGATGTTAATGATAACTTGATCTAAAGATGATAATGTTAAGTTGTCAGCAGTTAAAATGATTCTTTTTTACATGTAGCAAGATATCAGGAATCGTGACTACATTGTAATTGTCAAATCTATTGATGGCTTACAGATTTAATGTAAAATCAATTTTTAAAAATTTTCAGGAGTCTCGACATAAAATAAAGCTATTAGAGGTCTGTATGTGATGATGATAACCTGTCTGTCCATTTTACCATTTAACAGTCTTGTCTCTTGAAATGTTAAAATTTACTGTTTCAATTTTTTTTTTTTTTTTTTTTGTCAAAAAGTTTGTGTGAAAGTTTTTCCTAAATTCCAGTGTTACATTTAAGAGGGAGGGAGTTGTAAAGTTCTCAGAGTTGGTAGATAAGAATGTTGGTCTGAGGTAGAAGTTAAGTGTTTTTGGTTTAAGACAATTTGGGATGATCTTAACTCTGGCATTTAATTTATTTTGATTTCCAATTAAATATATGCCATATCGAAAATTTTATTAAGTTTTAACTTCAGGGGTATTTTATAAAGTCTAAGGCAATCAGTTGACACTGAAAGCTTCACATAGCATTGAAAATCCAAAGTTTTTATCCAATGAAATAAAAGAAGCCAGTAAATATTCTAAAATTATATTCCATGTTTGTTTTTTTTCTTCAGCTTTTATTGATATATATCCTGCTTATATTTTGAAATATTGAAATATATGATATTTTGGTTTGGATATTTCTCATAAATTTCCTATAAATAATGTATAAAGTTATTAATTTTTTTTAGCTGAAAATCAAATTAGTGTATGATTATTTGGGATACTGTTTTATCTTTAAGATTGCAAGGGTGGTGCATGTGACATTCTGACAGAATCTTGTTATGTTTTCCTGCAAAAATGCCTTTATTAACATGGATTAGAAAATGTTCAGGTTCAGGGATGCAAGTTTGAATCATTTGTTCCACAAGCCCTACAAACATAATTTGTTCCACAAGCCTAAACTGATATGTTCCACCAGCCCAAAAAGATAATTTATTCTACAAGCCCAAACCATTAATTTGGTCTTTTATTGTGAGAGCTTTACCTATTGACTTGTTGGTAACTACTGCTTTTGACCTTTGTTACTATGGAAACAACCTTTATACATTTTGACCTCATTGTCATGGTAACTGCTTTAATCATGTTTTTGGTTTGCTTGTTTGTATGAGGTATTATTAACTACATCGAGGTATTATTAACTACATCATTGTGACAACATTTTACCATACAGCTCCATATATTTTTTTTTCTTGAGATCCACTCCATATTAAACAATATTTAACCCAAATTATTAATTTATAAAAATGCAATATTTTAGGTCATCAGAATTGTAAGACTATAATTGAAATAATCTTGACTTGAAATAATCACTTATGTCAAATAATTTAACCAGACTTTTTTTATTTGTCATTATCAAAATCCAGTTTTTTCATTATGGGATTTAGGGTATAAAAGTCTGAATCACTTGATACCCAACATAGGACTGCCTGTTATGCAACTGCAAATTCAGGACTTTGATTTACATTTTCGACCAAGTTCACCAGATTTAATGAAAGCAGTAAAAACAGTTAATCAATGTAATACTAATATAAAAACAGTTAATCAATGTTATACTGATATAAAAACAGTTAAAAAATGTTATACTGATATAAAAACAGTTAATCAATGTTATACTGATATAAAAACAGTTAATCCATGTTATACTGATATAAAAACAATTAATCCATGTTATACTGATATAAAAACAGTTAATCAATGTTATACTGATATAAAAACAGTTAATCAATGTTACAATGATATAAAAACAGTTAATCAATGTTTCAATGATATAAAAACAGTTAATCAATGTTATACTGATATAAAAACAGTTAATCAATGTTATACTGATATAAAAACAGTTAAAAAATGTTATACTGATATAAAAACAGTTAATCAATGTTATACTGATATAAAAACAGTTAATCCATGTTATACTGATATAAAAACAGTTAATCCATGTTATACTGATATAAAAACAGTTAATCAATGTTATACTGATATAAAAACAGTTAATCAATGTTACAATGATATAAAAACAGTTAATCAATGTTTCAATGATATAAAAACAGTTAATCAATGTTATACTGATATAAAAACAGTTAATCAATAATACAATGATATAAAAACAGTTAATCAATTTTATACTGATATAAAAACAGTTAATCAATGTTATAATGATATAAAAACAGTTAATCAATGTTATACTGATATAAAAACAGTTAATCAATGTTAAACTGATATAAAAACAGTTAATCAATGTTTCAATGATATAAAAACACTTAATCAATGTTATACTGATATAAAAACAGTTAATCAATGTTACAATGATATAAAAACAGTTAATCAATGTTATACTGATATAAAAACAGTTAATCAATGTTACAATGATATAAAAACAGTAAATCACTGTTATACTGATATAAAAACAGTTAATCAATGTTATACTGATATAAAAACAGTTAATCAATGTTTTACTGATATAAAAACTGTTAATCAATGTTTCAATGATATAAAAACAGTTAATCAATGTTATATTGATATAAAAACAGTTAATCAATATTATACTGATATAAAAACAGTTAATCAATGTTATACTGATATAAAAACAGTTAATCAATGTTACAATGATATAAAAACAGTAAATCACTGTTATACTGATATAAAAACAGTTAATCAATGTTATACTGATATAAAAACAGTTAATCAATGTTTTACTGATATAAAAACTGTTAATCAATGTTTCAATGATATAAAAACAGTTAATCAATGTTATACTGATATAAAAACAGTTTCTACAGTTTGAATGAGGCATGGTGGCCAAATCATAGGTTTGGTGATCAAGTGATAGGCATGGTGGCTAAGTCGTAGGCTTGGTGGTCAAGTGATAAGTATGGTGGCCAAGTCGTAGGCTTGGTGGCAAAGTGGTCTAAAATGTGACTGATAGATCACAGGGACTTTTATCACTATTTGGGTTCAAACACAACTCAGACAGAACCTGCTGAGAAAGTTAACTTGATGGAGATTTTTTGTATTTACTTTATTTATTTGATAAATCTGCTTGTGTTAAGTGGAATATTTAGTCTTGTGTCCAAGAAACTAAGCAAAATGAACCCGAACATGTACTTGATAATCACAATTCCACATAATCTTGTCTTGAAACACAAGTCATACCTCTGGTTAACCCTAACATCATTACTCCATGTCATTGTTTGTAAACATAAAAGAAAAAAAAAAGGTTCAGATTACAGTTTATGGTTTTTATAAGTCAGTTATTGACAGCAGTATAACATATTATGTTATCATGGCATACACCATTGCTTACATCAATCTTTATAAGTCAGTTATTGACAGAAGTATAACATATTATGTTATTATGGCATACACCATTGCTTACATCAATCTTTATAAGTCAGTTATTGACAGAAGTATAACATATTATGTTATCATGGCATACACCATTGCTTACATCAATCTTTATAAGTCAGTTATTGACAGAAGTATAACATATTATGTTATCATGGCATACACCATTGCTTACATCAATCTTTATAAGTCAGTTATTGACAGAAGTATAACATATTATGTTATTATGGCATACACCATTGCTTACATCAATCTTTATTAGTCAGTTATTGACAGAAGTATAACATAATATGTTATCATGGCATACACCATTGCTTACATCAATCTTTATAAGTCAGTGATTGACAGCAGTATAACATATTATGTTATCATGGCATACACCATTGCTTACATCAATCTTTTTAAGTCAGTTTTTGACAGCAGTGTAACATATTATGTTATCATGGCATACACCATTGCTTACATCAATCTTTATAAGTCAGTTATTGACAGCAGTGTAACACATTATGTTATCATGGCATACACCATTGCTTACATCAATCTTTATTAGTCAGTTATTGACAGCAGTGTAACATATTATGTTATCATGGCATACACCATTGCTTACATCAATCTTTATAAGTCAGTTATTGACAGAAGTATAACATATTATGTTATCATGGCATACACCATTGCTTACATCAATCTTTATAAGTCAGTTATTGACAGAAGTATAACATATTATGTTATCATGGCATACACCATTGCCTACATCAATCTTTATAAGTCAGTTATTGACAGAAGTATAACATATTATGTTATTATGGCATACACCATTGCTTACATCAATCTTTATTAGTCAGATATTGACAGAAGTATAACATATTATGTTATTATGGCATACACCATTGCTTACATCAATCTTTATTAGTCAGTTATTGACAGAAGTATAACATATTATGTTATCATGGCATACACCATTGCTTACATCAATCTTTATAAGTCAGTTATTGACAGCAGTGTAACATATTATGTTATCATGTCATACACCATTGCTTACATCAATCTTTATAAGTCAGTTATTGACAGCAGTGTAACATATTATGTTATCATGGCATACACCATTGCTTACATCAATCTTTATTAGTCAGTTATTGACAGCAGTGTAACATATTATGTTATCATGGCATACACCATTGCTTACATCAATCTTTATAAGTCAGTTATTGACAGAAGTATAACATATTATGTTATTATGGCATACACCATTGCTTACATCAATCTTTATTAGTCAGTTATTGACAGAAGTATAACATATTATGTTATTATGGCATACACCATTGCTTACATCAATCTTTATTAGTCAGTTATTGACAGAAGTATAACATATTATGTTATCATGGCATACACCATTGCTTACATCAATCTTTATAAGTCAGTTATTGACAGAAGTATAACATATTATGTTATCATGGCATACACCATTGCCTACATCAATCTTTATAAGTCAGTTATTGACAGAAGTATAACATATTATGTTATCATGGCATACACCATTGCCTACATCAATCTTTATAAGTCAGTTATTGACAGCAGTGTAACATATTATGTTATCATGGCATACACCATTGCTTACATCAATCTTTATAAGTCAGTTATTGACAGAAGTATAACATATTATGTTATCATGGCATACACCATTGCCTACATCAATCTTTATAAGTCAGTTATTGACAGAAGTATAACATATTATGTTATAATGGCATACACCATTGCTTACATCAATCTTTATAAGTCAGTTATTGACAGCAGTGTAACATATTATGTTATCATGGCATACACCATTACTTACATCAATCTTTATAAGTCAGTTATTGACAGAAGTATAACATATTATGTTATCATGGCATACACCATTGCCTACATCAATCTTTATAAGTCAGTTATTGACAGAAGTATAACATATTATGTTATTATGGCATACACCATTGCTTACATCAATCTTTATAAGTCAGTTATTGACAGAAGTATAACATATTATGTTATCATGGCATACACCATTGCTTACATCAATCTTTATAAGTCAGTTATTGACAGAAGTATAACATATTATGTTATCATGGCATACACCATTGCCTACATCAATCTTTATAAGTCAGTGATTGACAGCAGTATAACATATTATGTTATCATGGCATACACCATTGCCTACATCAATCTTTATAAGTCAGTTATTGACAGCAGTGTAACATATTATGTTATCATGGCATACACCATTGCTTTCATCAATCTTTATTAGTCAGTTATTGACAGAAGTATAACATATTATGTTATCATGGCATACACCATTGCTTACATCAATCTTTATTAGTCAGTTATTGACAGAAGTATAACATATTATGTTATCATGGCATACACCATTGCTTACATCAATCTTTATAAGTCAGTTATTGACAGCAGTGTAACATATTATGTTATCGTGGCATACACCATTGCTTTCATCAATCTTTATTAGTCAGTTATTGACAGCAGTATAACATATTATGTTATCATGGCATACACCATTGCTTACATCAATCTTTATTAGTCAGTTATTGACAGAAGTATAACATATTATGTTATCATGGCATACACCATTGCCTACATCAATCTTTATAAGTCAGTTATTGACAGCAGTGTAACATATTATGTTATCATGGAGTACACCATTGCTTACATCAATCTTTATAAGTCAGTTATTTACAGAAGTGTTACATATTATGTTATCATGGCATACACCATTGCTTACATCAATCTTTATTAGTCAGTTATTGACAGTAGTATAACATATTATGTTATCATGGCATACACCATTGCTTACATCAATCTTTATAAGTCAGTTATTGACAGCAGTGTAACATATTATGTTATCATGGCATACACCATTGCTTTCATCAATCTTTATTAGTCAGTTATTGACAGCAGTATAACATATTATGTTATCATGGCATACACCATTGCTTACATCAATCTTTATTAGTCAGTTATTGACAGAAGTATAACATATTATGTTATCATGGCATACACCATTGCCTACATCAATCTTTATAAGTCAGTTATTGACAGCAGTGTAACATATTATGTTATCATGGAGTACACCATTGCTTACATCAATCTTTATTAGTCAGTTATTGACAGAAGTATAACATAAATTTGTTATCATGGCATACACCATTGCTTACATCAATCTTTATTAGTCAGTTATTGACAGCAGTGTAACATATTATGTTATCATGGCATACACCATTGCTTACATCAATCTTTATAAGTCAGTTATTGACAGCAGTGTAACATATTATGTTATCATGGCATACACCATTGCTTACATCAATCTTTATTAGTCAGTTATTGACAGAAGTACAACATATTATGTTATCATGGCATACACCATTGCTTACATCAATCTTTATTAGTCAGTTATTGACAGAAGTATAACATAAATTTGTTATCATGGCATACACCATTGCTTACATCAATCTTTATAAGTCAGTTATTGACAGCAGTATAACATATTATGTTATCATGTCATACACCATTGCTTACATCAATCTTTATTAGTCAGTTATTGACAGAAGTATAACATATTATGTTATCATGGCATACACCATTGCTTACATCAATCTTTATTAGTCAGTTATTGACAGCAGTATAACATATTATGTTATCATGGCATACACCATTGCTTACATCAATCTTTATTAGTCAGTTATTGACAGAAGTATAACATATTATGTTATCATGGCATACACCATTGCTTACATCAATCTTTATTAGTCAGTTATTGACAGAAGTATAACATATTATGTTATCATGGCATACACCATTGCTTACATCAATCTTTATTAGTCAGTTATTGACAGAAGTATAACATATTATGTTATCATGGCATACACCATTGCTTACATCAATCTTTATTAGTCAGTTATTGACAGAAGTATAACATATTATGTTATCATGGCATACACCATTGCTTACATCAATCTTTATTAGTCAGTTATTGACAGCAGTATAACATATTATGTTATCATGGCATACACCATTGCTTACATCAATCTTTATTAGTCAGTTATTGACAGCAGTATAACATATTATGTTATCATGGCATACACCATTGCTTACATCAATCTGTATTAGTCAGTTATTGACAGAAGTATAACATATTATGTTATCATGGCATACACCATTGCTTACATCAATCTTTATAAGTCAGTTATTGACAGCAGTATAACATATTATGTTATCATGGCATATACGAGTTGAGTGTACACTCAGTTGAGTGAATGATTGTGAAACTGGGGCCAGTGATCACATAAATTATATCCAGAGTGTCAACTTGCTTGTCTCATTATGACTAAGATAGGTATGGAATGAATCCTTGGTCTACAGATACGTATATAAACCATTGACATCATTATTGATCTGGAATTCCCTGATTGGGGTTGAGTTGAGTAATGGTGTTTAACCTCCTAGTCAAGAAAATTTCACTTATATCAAGATGTCTCCAGCTATAGGCGAAAGTGCAGAAATTTTGCCTGTGCGTTGTGCTGATGGCATTATACAACAGGGTTCTTTATTGTGCCTCGTTTATTTTAAGTTCCCATCCAAAAGATCCATGACTTTCATTTCGTAATGCCGGGTGCTTGGCAAAAGAACAGTCACTACCCACTTTTAAGTGTTGGGTCAGACCCGGTCGGGATTTGAACCTACAACCTCCCACTTACGGAGCAAGCACTCTACCAACTGAGCTACTTCAGTGGTAATTCCCTGATTGGGTTTTCCCCGCTAACAATACTAACTATAGTATACTAATTCATTAATTCATATTGGAGCAAAAATATCAGTATGACATTTTCTTGTATAGAAGATGTTTTTTTTTTTTTTAATGGGGGGGGGGGGGGAAGGGGGGGGGGGCATCAGTGGTTTTGTTGTTTTAAGCATGTGCTTACTGATCACAGTAATTTTTCTCATTATTCTCTACTACCTTGGTTGCAGAGTGGTAAAGCATCCTTCTTGCGAAATGGTGGTTGGGTTCATACCCTCGCTTGGTCATTTTATAATAGTGATGTCCAATCGGACAAAAAATTATAATCGATAATCCGAGAGGCATAATTGATCAATTAATCGATAATAATTGGAATAGCTTAGTAACTGTACATCAGTAGTTCAGAAACAAATAAGGCTGAATATAAATACAGTATTCAGAAACAAATATGGCTGAATATAAATACATGTACTTTAATTGTAAAGGCCAAGTGTTCTTGCTTTGTGATTGTAAGTTAAAGGCCAGATAGCTCCTTGCCCTGATAGACTGATAATGGCCAAAGCATCCACTGTGTAAAAAGCGTCTGAATACAATATTATCTGATCCTCGTCCGCCATTGTTGTTTTTAGTAGCAAGAACTGGAAAGGAAACAGACTTTACTACAATCCAGAAATTACTCGCCGACAGTCGGGGATGATCTGTTATTTATCTTGTGATCGATTATAAGGATTGGTGCCATTGACAACGACCTGACAATCGATCATCGGCGATAATCGCCACATCACTATTTTATAAGACTTAAAAATTTGAGATACTTTTGCCTTACCTGGGGCTCTGCATCAGGATGACAGAAAATATAGAAAGGTTGACTTCGTGCCAGGATTATGTGACTTTAGAAGTGGTATGCTTGTCTTTGGCATATGACTTGGTAAGCTACTGAGCTAGCAATTTAACAAAATGTTCCCTGAGTGTACGCTAGCCTAGTACAGGACAGGCTGTAATACACTTGCAGATCACATGCATGTTTTTAGAATAATCCTTAGAGGTTAATAGTGTAGCTGTTTTCTGGAATAGCTGAAAAATTGCTGATGTGATGTAAAACAACTAATTGAAAAATTTGATGATATTTTCTGTCAATATTCAAATTAGATGCAAGTTATTACTAATATTTCTGTTTTTATTTTTTCATTCCATGATATACCAAATTTTTATTTTACTTACTTAAATTCTTAAAAAAAATTACAATAAGTAAACAATTGACAAAAAAAATTTTTTTTGTAAACATAAATTTTTGATTTCTAAAAACAATAATTTTATATGTAAATTATTATTGCAGTTTACTGTGGATCATCAGGTTGGTAACAATAATGGTTTATTGTAACCATGGTAACCATTTATATAAGCCAATTATTTTGTTGCACTTTTTCAATAAGTGTTGTTTATATTTCTAATCTTAGCCAGTTTGACAAAAAATTTAAAAGTTTTTTTTTCTAATATTTTAGCAGATTTTAAATGCTTTTTTCATATTTAAATTAGCATGCAGCACTTTTACATCATTATTGATAATTATACTCTGTATTATGTGCTTCTATAAGCAATAAAATTAATTTTACATCAACATTTGATTTACACTCAGATTTCTACTTTTTTCCATTTTTTTGCTTTTTTTATTGCAAAACAGTAATTAAGCTTTAATGACTTAGTATGCATCTATATTTATAGATTTGTTATATGCTTCATTAACAGCAGTGTATTCCAATTTTAGCTTTAAGTCTCTGCCTGTACTGTTAAAGTCACTGTGTTTGTGACAGTGAATTCTGCTTCATTTTTATAGATAATCCATCAAACTTGAATTAAGTCTGGTATTTTTCACGTACTTGAGTCTCATAGTAACTTGATTAAGTTGGGTATCTTTCACTCACTTGAGTCTTGTTATTACGGTAAGTCTGGTATTTTTCACATACTTGAGTCTTGTTGTATCTTGAATTAAGTTGGGTATTTTTCACTCACTTGACTTTTATTGTTACGGTAAGTCTGGTATTTTTCACATACTCGAGTCTTGTTGTAACTTTAATTAGGTTGGGTATTTTTCACTCACTTGACTTTTATTGTTACGGTAAGTTTGGTATTTTTCACATACTCGAGTCTTGTTGTAACGGTAAGTCTTGTATTTTTCACGTACTTGAGTCTCGTAACTTGAATTCAGTTGGGTATCTTTTGTTGTTGTTTTGTTGTTTTTTTGTTTTGTTGTAACGGTAAATCTGGTATTTTTCACATACTCTAGTCTAGTTGTAACTTTAATTAAGTTGGGTATTTTTCACTCACTTGACTTTTATTGTTACGGTAAGTTTGGTATTTTTCACATACTCAAGTCTTGTTGTAATGGTAAGTTTGGTATTTTTCACATACTCGAGTCTTGTTGTAACGGTAAGTCTTGTATTTTTCACGTACTTGAGTCTCATAACTTGAATTCAGTTGGTATCTTTTACTTACCCGAGTTTTGTTGTTACGGTAAGTTTGGTATTTCCACATACTCGAGTCTTGTTGTTATTTGAATTAAGTTGGGTATTTTTCTCAAGATTATTTAAATCACTATACACATTCACAATACAGTAAAATACAGATATGTACCTCAATTACCCATTACAAATAGACACAAGTAATTGGGGGATAAACAAACTTTATTGGAGTTTTTTTAATTTTCTATGAAAAGTAAGCAAAATTAACTGTCAGAAAAATAGTGAACCCAACAGTAGTCTGATTATGGCATGCAAAGCAACCACACCCCCTTCTCTCCATCTGCCTGTAAATATAAATCTTCTCTCCTGAAACCTCAGAGCCTTTCAAAAACCAAGGAAGGTCCTTTGTTAATTTATATAAAAATTTTCTGTTCAACATGACCATCTGAAATCCAAGTTGGTAAACATAACTAATATGTCCCCCCCCCCAAAAAAAAAAAGAAGAAAAAAGAATTAAAAGAAAAAGAAAAAATGCACAGAAATTAAATATTGGCAACAGTTTTTTTTTTCAAAAAAATTAATTAGAATACCAATCAGTTTATATATATATATATATATATATATATATATATATATATATATATATATATATATATATATATATATATATATATATATATACTAGTAAATGCATGTATCTGAGTGAAACTGGGGCCCTGTATTTAAAATTATTTCTGTCATGAGTCATGACTATTCTTGATTAAAATGCAATTCAAATGTAAATAAAATGCTAGTTGAGCTATGCAGGTCCTGTTTGGTCTGTTTGTTTGTTATTAAAAATTATTTTCCTTCTTGTTTCTTATTTGTTTTTTGTTGTTTCTTTTTTTTTTGACGAAGAAAAGACTTTTCCATTTTCCTGCCTAGAGCTTCTGAGACTAAATTTTTATTCAAATTTTTATTGAATTTTTTATTTAAATTTTTATTTATATTACTAGTGCATAAAGTATGTGTTTTGGTAAAATTGTGGACCAAGATCTTCATAAGTTACTAAACCATCTTTTTTCGGATAATTCTATTCTTCTTGAGACTGCTAAAGGTTCCTTGGGCCCTTTTTTTTGCTCATTAGAAATTTTAGATATATTCAGATATTCAGATTTTTACTTGCTAAGCAAATTACATGTTGTTACTCTGAGTGCAAAGAAGTTTGTTAGCTTAACTGCTAAAAATTATTGTCACAGTTTTCTCCAGACATGATGACCTGAGTTGACCTGAGATGACCTGAGTTGACCTGAGTTGATACTTATTTGTACAGTAATAATGTATGTTTTCTTTCAACTTATTTTGTTCTGTGCTATCGACCTTATGACCTTGACCTGATTTCAAGGTCTCAGAGACTAGATAGATCAGTCCACCAATTTTAGACAGAACTCTATATAAATGTTCTCGGATATAATGATATAATTTAGGAACTTTGGATTCATTTATTTTCAAATATTTTGATCATCTTTTTTACCTATCAATTTTTTTGGCCTCTAAGGTCACTGATGAGGAATGAATTTCCAAAATGTGCACATATAACACATTAAAACAGGTATTATTGTTAAATTTAGTTAGTATTTAGTCCATCTGTTAGACATCTTGTCTTTGTTGTTTATATCTGCAGGCACTTTTGTTTTAATAAAACACAATGTTTAGTTTAAATTAATTCAAAATTTTTTGATGAAAGTTTGTTTTAAGTACATGTACTATGATTTTATAACTTTTAAATGGTTTATTTATCAGCTACTTATCAATGTTTACCTATTGTATGTAATAATTACAATTATTAAAAACAATCATAGATTAGCACTATATATGACTACAATTCTGACCAGAGTTACTCAAAACAATTGTGGTAATTATAGATAAATCCTAAAAACAAATTATCTGGTAATCCAGTCCAGATTGATCAAAATTCTACTATAAAACAACTATTTATTGAGGATTGGAATTATGTTCTTTGATATCTCGATCAGGAGTCTTTAACAAACACTAATAAAGTAAGATCAGTTTGTGTGGTATCCCAAAATAATCTGTAAGCAGTTTATTTAAATGCTCCATATATCATAAATACACCATAGATCACAATGGTCACTGTATTATAGGTACACTATAGATCACCATAGTCCCTGTATGGTAAGTACACCATAGATCACCATGATACCTGTATTATAGGTACACCATAGAACACCATGGTCCCTGTATGATAAGTATACCATAGATCACCATGATACCTGTATTATAGGTACACCATAGAACACCATGGTCCCTGTATGATAAGTATACCATAGATCACCATGATACCTGTATTATAGGTACACCATAGAACACCATGGTCCCTGTATGATAAGTATACCATAGATCACCATGGTCCCTGTATGGTAAGTACAGCATAGATCACCATGGTCCTTGTTTGATAAGCATACCATAGATCACCATGATACCTGTATTATAGGTACACCATAGAACACCATGGTCCCTGTATGATAAGTATACCATAGATCACCATGGTCCCTGTATGGTAAGTACAGCATAGATCACCATGGTCCCTGTATGATAAGTACATCATAGATCACCATGGTCCCTGTATGATAAGTACAGCATAGATCACCATGGTCCCTGTATGGTAAGTACACTATAGATCACAATGGTCCCTGTATGGTAAGTACAGCATAGATCACCATGGTCCCTGTATGATAAGTACACCAGGGATCACCATGGTCCCTGTATGATAAGTACATCATAGATCACCATGGTCCCTGTATGATAAGTACATCATAGATCACCATTGTCCCTTGTTGTTAAATACACTATAGATCACCATGGTCCCTGTATGATAAGCACACTGAAGATCACCATGGTCCTTGTTTGATAAGCATACCATAGATCACCATGGTCCCTGTATGATAAGTACATCATAGATCACTATGGTCCCTGTATGAAAAGTACGTCATAGATCACCATGGTCCCTGTATGAAGAATACACCATAGATCACCATGGTCCCTGTATGATAAGTACAGCATAGATCACCATGGTCCCTGTATGTTAAGTACAGCATAGATCACCATGGTCCCTGTATGTTAAGTACAGCATAGATCACCATGGTCCCTGTATGATGAGTACAATATAGATCACCATGGTCCCTGTATGATAAGTACATCATAGATCACCATGGTCCCTGTACGAAGAATACACCATAGATCACCTTGTTTGATAAGTGCACCATATATCACCATGGTCCCTGTATGACAAGTACCCCATAGATCACCATGTTACCTGTATGATACATACACCATAGATCATCATGGTCCCTGTATGACAAGTACACCATAGATCACCATGTTACCTGTATGATACATACACCATATATAACCATGGTCCCTGTATGATAAGTACACCATAGATCACCATGGTCCCTGTATGATAAGTACACCATAGATCACAATTCTCCCTGTATGATAAGTACACCATAGATCACCATGTTACCTGTATGATACATACACCATAGACCATCATGGTCCCTGTATAAGTACACCATAGATCACCATGTTACCTGTATGATACATACACCATATATCACCATGGTCCCTGTATGATAAGTACACCATAGATCACCATGGTCCCTGTATGATTAGTACACCGTAGATCACAATGGTCCCTGTATGATAAGTAAGGCTGAAACGTTTAGCAAATTTAGAAAACTTGTAGATGAGAATTATTAAACGAAATGATTTCGTTTAACTGCCGTATTTAACTTTATTTTGAAAGGCTGCCTTTCACATGCTTCAACTGTGAATATATTGTTTCCAGTAGGTAATGTCAAAACATTTATGCAATGATGCTCTATTCAGGTAGTTTGGAGGACCAGAATAAAACAATAATACTACTATCAGTTGATATTTAAAAAACATCGTTTCATATTTACGCATATTGTTTCGTGTTAAGGTTTGTTTTGATTCAACAGTAGTTCTACATTGCACTAAATTTGATGAATTTAGGATACGCCCCTGTCTAGGGTCGGGTCGTGTATGCACATAGCAGCAAGTTTTTTTGTACATCTGACCTATTTGTCATGCGACATCACAGGCGTTTTAAAAGCAGTCAGATACATTTATTTTGTTTGTTTTTTTTTCCTGGACAGATGTATTTGAAAGTAAAGAATGTTTAAATTTCAGGTTAATCTTCATTGTTCAAATACCGCCTTCAGTATAAGCCACCACTACACAACAAAGTATCTTACTTTCTATTTAACAGCATTGACATCAACAGCTTTATACATCAGAATTTACTTTCGGACATTTTAAGCCTTATAATTATCCTGTCACTTCACATTTGACAAAAGAAAAAATCACACATGTGACAGGAAAAGATACTTTTAATTACATAAATGTGACGACATTTTTATCGCGTTAAAATGGTTACAGATTTTGTAAACATTTACAACCAATACACTAAACTGTCCCGTGTACATGTGTAACCGTTTCAGCCTTAATGATAAGTACGCCATAGATCACAATGGTCCCTGTATAAGTTCACCATAGATCACCATGGTATCTATTTGATAAGTACACCATAGATCACCATGGTACCTGTATGGTTTCAGAAACATTCACCACTGGACAGCTATTGTCCCCTTTTCATTAGTACCACATAGATAATTTGGGTGTCTTGGTCCTCCTAGGATAAGTACACCATAGGTAACTTTGTCACCATGGTCCCCCTAAGATTAGTACACCAAAGGTAACTTTGTCACCATGGTCCCCCTTAGATTAGTACACCATAGGTAACTTGGAAATGATAGTTTCCTTAAGATTAGTACACCATAGGTGACATGGCGACTATGGTCTCTATGATAAGTACACCCTAGAACAATCAAAGTCACACCTTAAATGTCTGAAAAGCTAAACAATTAGCAGAACCATTAAGATTTCAGATTTACAAGATTCAAGTTAAGGAAAATCTTAGTTTAGGAATGATTGTAAAACCCAGGCAAGTCATGTTGTTTTGTTTATTTTTATATTATTTTTGGGGCCTCATTGGCAGAGTAAGGATATTCTTTCAGGTCACAGTGGATCAAAGTGTGGTGGTATTGTGTAGGGATCTCCATTTTCTTTTGTCATTCCAGAAAAAAATAAAAATGAAAGATTTTTTTCTGGAGCTTAAAACACCACTCCATATGCTCACATCTGGTCAGTGTTGACGCCATACATATAATTAAATCCTCTTTTATTCCTGATTGTTAATTTTAAGGATTCTTTATGGCCAAAAACACTATTGAGTTATGGCCCCTGATCCACTAGGGGCTACTACTTCCATGGAGTAACAACAGGAAGAAAAATATATATGTATAAAATATACATGTTATTCCCACCCATTTTGCATTACAACTCTCCTCATTCCAAACTGAATAAGTCAATTTTTTTAAAAATTTGCTGCGGAGTTTCAAAATAACTATATATACACAATGTATAATATATATATAAATATATACTAGTATATATATATATATATATATATATATATATATATATATATATATATATATATATATATATATATAATTTTTCATTCTTTTGATATCAGTAAAATTGTCTAAACAGGATGAATTATTCAGTCTAGCTACAACATGTTATTTAAGCTGATTTTTCTGTTACTTTGGTGGTGGTTGGGTTAGCAACATTAATTCATTGACATGTTTGGTAGATATATATATATATATACATTAAAATGGGTTAATATTTGTGTTTTTCTTATTGCATGAAGCTGTTACATAGTCAGTGTATCGTCATTATAAAACAAACTATTGCTTCTAGATTTGTTCAAACAGGGATTTTATTTAGTGTATCGACCAATCACATCTGACGTTACTGTACTTGCTAAATCTGATAGTTTCATTGTTTGACTTTTGTGATTTTACTGTCCCTGTAAAAAATGGAAGTTTTATCATACAGAAATACTAGTTTGTTTGTAAACATATATTTTACATATTAGACATGTGTATTGACATTTCTCCTAACATTCCAGGAATAGAATAAAAAGGAAAAGACTGTCTGATAATATATTGCAAAAAAAATGTCCACAGATTTATTTTAGTAGTGTATAAATTACAGAAAAATGTCCACAGATTTATTTTAGAAGTGTATAAATTACAGAAAAATGTCACAAATTAGACCAGTATTTGCCAGATTTTATTTTAGAAACTTAGAATATTTTTTATTAATTTTTTTATATTTATTTTTATTAATTAGATTTAATTTAATTTAAATTAAAAATAAAGCTTATTAAGCCATTTTTAATATTACAAGCTTACAAGAAAGTACATGTAGAGATATTTGCTTATATATATATTACATGACTGTATATAAAACAAAATTTTCTTTAAAAATTAATTACATCACTTCAAACAGTACTCAGGGATTTTTCTGGCCATTTTGGGAAAGGGACCCTGGGATGAAATTGGGAAAATCATTGACAAAATCGACATTTTGAGAAAATTTTTCATAAAACTTTAAAAATTTTCACAGTGTCAGCGCATCAAATATTTTGCCTGGAATATTTACTATTTTGATACATGCTGGTAGTCACTCATTTGTACCAAATCACTCAGAAATTAACACAATATCTTCATAGACTGGCTTCAATACAAACATCTGAGAAAGTTGTTTCATGAGTTGCTCCTATTCTACCAGATCCTTATCCAGTATAAATCAAAATGTGCATAAATACAGGTTATTATAAAGATATACAAGCTTCACCAAAAATTTTTTTTTTTTTTTTCACTTTTTCTTAAGTTTCTCAAAGCAGGATCATTTGGGAATTTTTACCTACAAAATTGGGAAAAAGGTATGCTTTTTGGCATTGGGAATGGGTCCCTTTACCGGACCCTGTGAGTGGCCAGAAAAATCCCTGGTACTCATTGCTTAGTTATTTATTATTTATATAATGAGTATCATAATAATAAAAAATTACAGTTTAAACTCATATAGCTTACAGCTTAGAGTAATCGGTATGAATGTGCATCGTGTGTGTGTGTGTGTGTGTGTGTGTGTGTGTGTGTGTGTGTGTAGTAGTAGTAGTATATTTATTGTAAGTATAGTAAAAAATATTACCCTACCTCTGACTAAATTCTATGATAGTGATTGGCTAAATTGAATCACATGATCAACCCAGTATCATTCCGTACATAGCCGCACGCGCAAAAATACTGGGTCAGCAAGGCTGATACCGTGTGGGTTAGAGTTACGTTCCCTGTCGCTAACGTATACGTCAACAAAACAACCTAGTTTTAACTCTGTATACGTCACAAGTACGTCATTTTACAAATTTCTACTGTGTAGGGGCGGTTCAAAACACTTAAAGGACAGTTCTTTTTCAAAATTATTATTACTTATTTATTTATTTATTTTGAAGTTTAAATGTTATATTAAATAACATGCATTAAACCTTATTAAGTGATATTCCTTGTTGTAATATTTTATTGCAGTCGGATATTTTTATTTATTTTTAATTTCTTTCATCAGCAATATTTCTACTTTTAAAAAGATATCTAGCATTGGGTCATCGGTAGGGTAAAAAAGTTACATGGTTTGTAAGTGTCCGGTACGGAATGATACAGGGTCAGTAGAAAAGATACCGGGTTCGGCTCACGCCTCACCCGGTATCTTTTCTACTGACCCTGTATCATTCCGTACCGGACACTTACAAACCATGTAACTTATATTACATGTCATGACTGTTTGAGTTTATGGCAATGTAGGTGTAAGTGCATTGGTGTGTGTGTGTGTGTGTGTGTGTGTGTAGTATATTTATTGTAAGTATAGTAAAAAATATTACATGTCATGACTGTTTGAGCTTATGGCAATGCGGGTGTAAGTGCATTGGTGTGTGTGTGTGTGTGTGTGTGTGTGTGTGTGTGTGAATTACAAACATATTTTCAACTTCTCAACTACAGTAGATTCCACTTATTTGCATCGATGAATTGCACACTTTGGTTAAATGTACTACTGGACAGTTTCTAATTAAACTTGGTGAGAAGAAGTAAATTGCAATTGCAGATTTGCTTGTTGTATTGCCATGGCTTATAAAACCAGGTAAAGGTGACCTAGGGGTAAAAAAATCTTAAAAAATCTTCCACATGGAAACCAATGATTGGAGAAAATATCTGATGTGACCTAAAGCTTTTCTGTGGTCTCTAGCCTTTGGTTTGCTCATTTGATTAAAATTTAGTTGAAAAAAACGTAATAAATTGTTGTGTTAAATTTTGATAATTTTTGTTAATGCCATTTGAAATAGTTTTAGAATGTCCTAACATATCTGTTTGAACAGAATTAACATGGAGTTTCCAGATGTCTTAAATGATCTTCAAAATGGGATCAAGGTCAGGTTCCTTAAACAACTGATAATGCTATTTATAACTCAACATGCTAAACTACAAAGGGGTAATGGTGAAGCAACAGTATGTAAACTTTAATACTTCTCCTCTGAAACTACCTGACCAATTAAGAACCAAATCTAGTATGGAAGTTCCTTAGGTGAGCTAGATAAAATTTTGTACCCAGCCACACTGTCTGACATCCAACATTGCTGCCATTACTAGAAATTGTAAAAATGTAAAATTAGCCATCATGGATTCAACTTTTAAAAGAAAGTAGAAAGCATGGCTATTATAAATTTTTGGCTATTTGCAATGAAAGCAAAGTTTTCTTTATCAAAAAAATATTGGTATATGTGAGGTGTTCTGTTAACATTATGGTTAGCCCTTGTGTACAATAAGGCTGTCACGTTTACAAAATTTTGTAAACGTTTACACGGATACAATTAATCGAAACAAAACCGTTTAATCGTCAATATTATAATCATTGTCATTTCCATATTTCAAAAGTGAAGTTAGCTCTTACCTGAGACAATTGTTGATAATTTCATGTTTACTTTAAAAACTTGATTATTTGCTGATGCAGATACTTGTATTTTGTCGTGATGTGACCTCAATGAAAAGGAAACCAATAAAATGTCAAAATGCGCATTATCAGCTGAGTAATGAATCTAATGCTATTTTTAGATGACTTCCGGAAGCCATCATGGGTCATCTCAAAATGGGTTACTGTCCGCTTTATGGCTTACCGGCACCTGACTGATATCGAACATTATTTATAAGACATAAATTAATTTAAAATTTACCCTCTATATATATATATTCATTATATTGAAATAAAAAAGTCGTTTTTTTACATTTAATTCATTATTTAATTCAAAACAGTCAACATGATAACACGTCAACAGTTGTTAAAAAATTCAATTCTTAACCGTGTGATCTGTAAAAAACAGTCTTTCAAATGGACAAAAAACTAAATTTAAACAGCGAAAAATTACAAATTTATGTCAAAAGTAAACACTTAAAACTTTAATGTTGGTAGAGGTGGAACATCACTTTGATGGCTTTCGACCTGATTTACTGGTGCAGTAGAACGAGAAACAGTGGTTACATCTACATTACAGTCAGTAGGTTCCTGTTTGATTTTGACGCATTTGTTTCGCTTGCTGTATTTTCAGCACGGATTTCAGCCTGTTTAATAATTCTGTTCAAAAATATGAATTTGTCTACTGTATCGGAATCAAGACCAGATCGGAGCTTGGTTACTGTCCCCTTAGCAGTGGAGAAAACTCTCTCTGCAGGTACGGACGTAGCTGGAACACAAAGTAACTTTCTTGAAAGTTTAGATAGAATTGGAAAATTTTCAGAATTCAGTTTCCACCATTGAAAAGGATTGGTTTTTGTGCTTACAAGCTTCTGCTCATTATAGAATTCAATTTCTGAATCAATTCCCTTTGGTATGACAATTTCACAATCAGTCTTGTAAAATTCACCCAACAGAAAAACCATGTCATCCTGATCTAGTCTACCACGTTTACATGGTACATACTCCGAGGCGTCACTATTGTCATTAGCACTGAGAACGTTTGCAGCACTCACATGTTGTTCATTGGAAGTACCTGTGATTACAGTGGAAAGTGATTTAATTTAATTAATAAAAATTTCACGTTGTTCCTCTGTCAGAAATGGTAAGGATTTGTATCTAGGGTCAAGGTAAGTACATGCCAGGCTGACGCTTTTGCAAAAGTCATCATTGTTTAAATTAAATCTCTTCTTGAGGTCCCTTGTTGCCATATACAGGGGCTTAAGAACAGGAACAAGTGATTTAATGAATCGCCACTGATCATCTGACAAATCTAAACCTCGAGCATTACTTAATTGTATAACCCTTGCATCATGCAAAACTGAGAAAACTGCCAATCTTTGCTGCAGAAGTCCCTCCAGTATGTCAAATGTGGAGTTCCAGTGAGTAGGGCAATCATTAATAAGGGAATTTGTTGGGAGGTTGATTTGACTTCAGCGCTCGTGCAGAGCCCGAGTTGCAACAACAGATTTACGGAAATGCCCCACTAACCGCTTTGATGCGAATATTGTGCGAGAAATACTAGAGACAGATTCGAGAGCTCCATTTACAGCAAGTTGTAATGTGTGTCCAAAACATCGGACATGAGTTAATTTCAGAGCATCTCCGCAAACTACCATGATAGATGTGTTATCTGTTACTAGTCCAACAACATTTTCAAGATTTATTCCAAATTCTAAACATACATCTGATATTTCTTTTGCAGTGTTAATACCAGTATGTCTCTCGGTAACTGCGCGAGTAGCTAGGACAAAATTTTTGTAAATGTAATTCTCATCTATAAAATGGGCAGTAGTAGTCAAGTATCCCTCCATGGCAAGTGAAGTCCAGTGATCACATGTGATTGAAACCCCTATTTGATTTGATAAAGTTTTACACAGTGCAGCCTTTTCCGTGTCATAGTCAACAGACAAATATTTTGTCACGGTTGTTTTACCAGGCAATTCGTAGGCTGGATTCAAGTTACGAACGAATGTTTTGAAACCTTCCCCTTCTACAATGCTCAGGGGGCGAAGGTCACGTGCACACAAACGGGCTAAAGACTGTGTAATCTTAACCCACTTTTCTCGGCTCATCACTGGGGATTTAAAGGCAGTTATTTGTTGTTGAACTTTGACCGGACCAGTTTTATCAGATTTTAATGATTTATGCTTATGTTTTAAGTGATTATTCATAGTTCCTGTACTTCCACCTGTGTATGATAGTATCAGCGAACATAAGTTGCACTGTACTTTTTTCACTCCATCCACATCAATTGAATTGAAATATTTCCAAACACAAACGCACTTTCTTCTCGGCCATGATGCAAGGTTCGATTAATTAAAGGGAACTAATTAATTCAAGGGATTCAAGGGAATTAATTTAAGGGAACAATCAAAGGGTTATATAGAATAGATATTTTAGAGTGGGGTTCAAAAGGGGGTTCATTTTACTGTTTAAATGAATGTTCAATTTGTAAACTTTTAC
This sequence comes from Tegillarca granosa, assembly GCA_029721355.1. Classification (NCBI taxonomy): domain Eukaryota; kingdom Metazoa; phylum Mollusca; class Bivalvia; order Arcoida; family Arcidae; genus Tegillarca; species Tegillarca granosa. The sequence goes on from JARBDR010000183.1 coordinate 104,725, forward strand.
AAGCTGGATTTGAAACGGCATCGTGTACGCGTGTAAACGTGACAGCCTTAGTGTACAAAAAAATTGCTTTAGGTGTTTACAAATAGATTGGAGATTTTAAAAAACACCAATAAACACTTGTCCACAACATAAAATTTTGTTTAGATTAATCCCTGAGAAAAAGCAGGAAAACATTTGTTCAGCATTTGCAGATTCAACATGATACAGGATGTAACAAACAGACATTTTTAATGAATACATGTTTATGCTGTTACCTTATTAAAATCTTAAACCTGCAAAACTGAACCCTCAGTAAACCAACAGATATATATAAAGGGTATACCAGTAACTATGGAAACTGTAAAAACTGAACCCTCCGTAAACCAACAAATTTATATAAAGGGTATACCAGTAACTATAGAAACTGTAAAAACTGAACCCTGAGTAAACCAACAGATATATATAAAGGGTATACCAGTAACTATAGAAACTGTAAAAACTGAACCCTCAGTAAACCAACAAATATATATAAAGGGTATACCAGTAACTATGGAAACTGTAAAAACTCAACACTGAGTAAACCAACAAATTTATGTAAAGGGTATACCAGTAACTATGGAAACTGTAAAAACTGAACCCTCCATAAACCAACAGATATATATAAAGGGTATACCAGTAACTATAGAAACTGTAAAAACTGAACCCTCCATAAACCAACAAATTTATATAAAGGGTATACCAGTAACTATGGAAACTGTAAAAACTGAACCCTCCATAAACCAACAAATATATATAAAGAGTATACCAGTAACTATAGAAACTGTAAAAACTGAACCCAGGGTAAACCAACAAATATATATAAAGGGTATACCGGTAACTATAGAAACTGTAAAAACTGAACCCTCCGTAAACCAACAAATATATATAAAGGGTTTACCAGTTACTATGGAAACTGTAAAAACTGAACCCTGAGTAAACCAACAAATCTATCTTAATGGTACTACTGAATAACGTGCGGAAAAGGAACCTTAAATTAACCAACTTTTCTGTCTCAACTATTTGATGATAACATTTTGTTTGTAAAAATGTCCTGTCTTAATTTTTTTTTCCGATCATGTTTTGGTTAGACAGGTTCTGCTGTATCATATCTTGTTTGGCAGTGTTGCTCATTGATAAATACCACTGTAGTAGCTCAGCTGGTAGAGTGTTCATTTTTTATGTGGGAGGTCAGGGTTCGAACCTCTATTGGGTCTGACAAAGACTTGAAAACTGGTAGTGACTGTTCTATCGGCAGGCACTCAGCATTAAAAAAACTTAAGTCTTGGGATCCTTAAAATGAGACATTAAAAGCCAATGTGCCATTTCAATGAATAACTTTCCTTCAGATGCCGTAAGCACACTGCATAGATGAAAATATCTGACACTTCATTTCACCTGGAGACTGCTCTATATAATTGAATTATTCTTGACTTTGATGTAAAACCCTGTTAAATGAACCAATCAATCCACACTAATTAAACATTAATAAATGATAATTATTAGTTATTCCTTTTTTATTTTATTGTAGCTTGATTTATTTAAAAGAGCTGACACAGATGAAATAAGAAGTATATTTGAAAAGGTAGGTTATTATATAAGGCTTCAATATTAAGTTATTATAGGTTCAAAGACCTCTAACTTTCAGTCAGACCTGTAACTTGAACTGTTGGACCTTTAACTTTCAGTCAGACCTGTAACTTGAACAGTCGGACCTTTAACTTTCAGTCAGACCTGTAACTTTTTAGTCGGACCTTTAACTTTCAGTCAGACCTGTAACTTGAACTGTTGGACCTGTAACTTTCAGTCAGACCTGTAACTATATTGTTGGACCTGTAACTTTTTAGTTGGCAAGAATTTTCAGGCAGACCTGTAACTATGTAGTTGTATCTCTAACTTTCAGGCAGACCTGTAACTTTTAGTTAGATATGTAACTTTCAGGCAGACTTGTAACTATTTAGTTGGACCTGTAACTTTCAGGCAGACCTGTAACTTTTAGTAAGATATGTAACTTTCAGGCAGACTTGTAACTATTTAGTTGGACCTGTAACTTTCAGGCAGACCTGTAACTTTTAGTAAGATATGTAACTTTCAGGCAGACTTGTAACTATTTAGTTGGACCTGTAACTTTCAGGCAGACCTGTAACTTTTAGTAAGATATGTAACTTTCAGGCAGACTTGTAACTATTTAGTTGGACCTGTAACTTTCAGGCAGACCTGTAACTTTTAGTAAGATATGTAACTTTCAGGCAGACTTGTAACTATTTAGTTGGACCTGTAACTTTCAGGCAGACCTGTAACTTTTAGTAAGATATGTAACTTTCAGGCAGACTTGTAACTATTCACTTGTATCTCTAACTTTCAGTCACACCTGTATTTTTATACGCCCGTCAAATGACGGGACGTATTATGTTACGGTGCTGTCCGTCCGGGCGGGCGGGCGGGCGGGCGGGCGGGCGTCTGTTAACAATTTGTATTCCGTTCAATAGAGACCACAAACATTTATGGATTCAAATGAAATTTGGTATACAGCTTTACCATGGTAATACCTTGTGCAAGTTCGAATTACAACTTTTTCGGATTATTTTTGGAGGAGTTATGCCCCTTTTTTAACTTAGAAATTTTTGTATGTATGACCATGTGGTTTCCGATCATCAGAGCCTACAACTATTTATGGATTCAAATGAAATTTGGTATACACATTTACGATGTTATTATCTGGTGCAAGTTCGAATTACAACTTTTTCAGGTTATTTTTGGAGGAGTTATGCCCCTTTTTTAACTTAAAACACCTTTTTATCATACTGCACAGATCACGACAACAGTTCAAATTATAATTAATCTTTAGAGATATAAATTATTTCAGGTTGGTTAAAAAAAAAGTTCTCAAAACATTTCAGACAAAAAATGTATTTGTTTCCTAAAATCTTCCTGCATGCAATGCTTAACACATGAAAACACTGCCATGACCTAACATTATATTTTAAACTTCTTCCTTCCTGGAAATGAATATGAATTATATAGCAGTCTACCACTATCCATTTAGCAATATATTTTTACATACATATATCCTAGTTGTAATTATACTTCTCAGTAAAGAATGGAACAATCTAGAGGATTAGTGACGAATTCATTCGGAACATCCTCTGGATGTGAAATGATAAAGGCGACAACTTTCTCCTTTTTAGCAGCATATATTTGCATCTTGGGGACCTTGAAAACTCCTTGATAGATTTTGCTAAAAATTTCTGAGGTTATGGAGTCTAATGCGATCTAGCTATCTAACTTGGTGAAATTTTTAGGAAAAATCGGTATCATACTTAATTTTGGGGTCAAACATGCAAAAAATGAATTTTTCCAAAAAACAATTACGTTTAACGCACTCCTGTTCAATAACAGTTCATTGTACGAAAAAGTCGTCCATTGACCGAAAAATGTTTAAGATCTGACAGAAAAGGCGGTATTTTTATATTTTTTCTATCTTTTACATAAAATCCACAATAACTGTTTAAAGTCGGCGCTATCATCCAAAAACAATTTAACGTACCGTTTTGAATTCGTACCCATATTAAAGTAACCAATTCTTTACCAAATTATTGGTAGGTTTGGCACTTATCCGTTAGGTCTGTGTCAAACTTTTGAGTGGCAAGTTCTGTGGATGAGCTCTACTGATAGAAATCCTCTAGATTGTTCCATTCTTTCCCGCGAAACCCCTAAAGGTGTCGCCACACTAGTAAATAGTACTACTCGATCAATATAACACGGGCGTATAATGCTGCGCTCGGCGGTGCTCTTGTTTTGTAAGATCTGTAACTTTCAGGCAGACCTGTAACTATTTAGTTGGACCTGTAACTTTCAGGCAGACCTGTAACTTTTTAGTTGGACCTGTAACTTTCAGGCAGACCTGTAACTTTCAGTCAGACTTGTAACTATTTAGTCAGACCTGTAACTATTTAGTTGGACCTGTAACTTTCAGGCAGACCTGTAACTTTTTAGTTGGACCTGTAACTTTCAGTCAGACGTGTAACTATTTAGTCAGACCTGTAACTATTTAGTTGGACTTCCAACTTTTAGGCAGACCTGTAAGTTTTTAGTTGGACTTCCAACTTTCAGGCAGACCTGTAACTTTTCAGTTGGACCTGTAACTTTCAGGCAGACCTGTAACTATTAAGTTGGACCTCTAACTTTCAGTCAGACCTGTAACATTTAGTTAGATATGTAACTTGAAATGTTGGACCTATACCTATCAGTCAGACCTGTAACTATTTAGTTGTCTCCTAACTTTCAGTCACACCTGTCCCTATTTAGTTGGACCTCTAACTTCCTGCCAGACCTGTTACTTTTCGTAAGATATGTAACTTGAAATGTTGGACCTGTAACTTTCACTCAGACCTGTACATATTTAGTTGGACCTTCAACTTTCAGTCAGACCTGTAACTATTTAGTAGGACCTGTAACTCAGACCAACCTGTAACTATTTAGTTGGACCTCCAACTTTCACTCAGACCTGCAACTTATAATAAGTAAATAGGTAACTTGAAATGTTGGACCTGTAACTTTCAGGCAGACCTGTAATTTTAGTTTTTCTTAAATTTCAGACCTGTAACTTTCACTCAGACCTATAACTTTTTAGCGAGACCTCTAACTTTCAGTCAGACCTGTAAATTTTAGTAAGATATGTAACTTGAACTGTTGGACCTGTAACTTTCAGTCACACTTGTAACTTTCAGGCAGATCTGTAATTTTTAGTCCGACCTGTAACTTTCAGGCAGACCTGTAAATTTTTAGTTGGACCTGTAACTTTCAGGCAGACCTGTAAATTTTTAGTTGGACCTGTAACTTTCAGGCAGACCTGTAAATTTTTAGTTGGACCTGTAACTTTCAGGCAGACCTGTAAATTTTTAGTTGGACCTGTAACTTTCAGGCAGACCTGTAACTTTATAGTTGGACCTCCAACTTTCGGGCAGACCTGTAACTTTTTAGTTGGACCTCCAACTTTCAGGCAGACCTGTAAATTTTTAGTTTGACCTGTAACTTTCAGGCAGACCTGTAAATTTTTAGTTGGACCTCCAACTTTCAGACAGACCTGTAATTTTTAGTTGGACCTCCAACTTTCAGGCAGACCTGTAATTTTTAGTTGGACCTGTAACTTTCAGGCAGACCTGTAAATTTTTAGTTGGACCTGTAACTTTCAGGCAGACCTGTAATTTTTAGTCAGACCTGTAACTTTCAGACAGACCTGTAATTTTTAGTTTGACCTGTAACTTTCAAGCAGACCTGTAAATTTTTAGTCAGACCTGTAACTTTCAGGCAGTTCTGTAATTTTTAGTTGGACCTGTAACTTTCAGGCAGACCTGTAAATTTTTAGTCAGACCTGTAACTTTCAGGCAGAGTCGTAATTTTTAGTCAGACCTGTAACTTTCAGGCAGACCTGTAAATTTTTAGTTGGACCTGTAACTTTCAGGCAGACCTGTAATTTTTAGTTGGACCTGTAACTTTCAGGCAGACCTGTAATTTTTAGTTGGACCTGTAACTTTCAGGCAGACCTGTAATTTTTAGTTGTTTTTATTTTTTTAGTCACACCAGTAATTTTTCATTCAGACTTTAACTTACAGTAAGATCTGTTAGTTGTCAGTGAGACCTGTAACTGCTACATTTCAAGAGTTACAGATACTATTTTAATTGTATTGAGTTACAGATACTATTTAAATTGTATGGTTTTTTTTCTCCAGTATGCCAGTAAAACTGATAATGGAGAGAAGTATATGACATATTCTGACCTAATACAACGATATCTTCAGTTGTTATCAGGAGATAATTACGATGAGTTCACACTCCAGTTGTTTGGTTCCAGTGTTGATACGTCTAGAGATGGGTAAGTTTAATGCCATCTTGGATTTCATGAATATAGCCAGTTAAGTATTTTTTAGCTTTTATAAATAGATAAAAAGAGTACATTGACCCAAACCCACCCCCTGATCGGCAAAGGGTAAAATCTACAAGCCACCCACCCCCACCACCTCCCAACGATTGGTAAAGGGTACAGGGTACCCCTTTGAATCGGCATTTTTTCACCAAAAATCTGCATTTGTGAAGGCCTGGCCTCACAACCCATGACTTTTGACACTAGAACCTCATCTTCATGGACTTGCATCTTAGCAGTAGATTGGAATTGAGTTTTAACTGCCCAGTCAAAATTGGTCACTTATATCGGAGACTGTCAGTATTTAATTGAAAGACAACTGAAGGTTAGCAAGGGGTTTGGTTTGATTTCTTTTAAAGGTGTGGTACATCTCCTTTATTTCATTACTAATAGTTTTTACATGATTTAGATAACACTTTCTTATACAAATTTTTATTTAGTATCAAATTATTATGGAGTATTTTATCTACTGTTTTTGCCGGAGGATATTATTAAAAATAAAAATGATAATTTGCAGTAGAATATTATTTAAAAATTGAATTTTGCATTAGGTTATTATTTAAGGATTTGGAGGATATCATTAAAACTGTTTATTCTGCACTAGAATATTATTTTATTATTTTTAATGTTTTAGGAGGATCTCATTTACAGAATTTCAAGCATTTGAAGCACTCCTATGTCTTCCAGATGCTATGTATGCCTTGGCCTTTCAGATTTTTGATCGTAATGGGAATGGATATATTTCATTTGGTATGTATAGTTGTAACAAGGTTTTGGGTTGGTTGAAAATTGTATAGTTGTTACAAGGTTTTTGGTTGGTTGAATTTTATATAGTTGTAACAAGGTTTTTGGTTGGTTGAATTTAAAATTGTTGATAAAAGTTCCAGTTTCCAAAGAAAAAATTGAGTTTCTGGTCTGTATGAAGATAATACTTAAGAAATTATTTCTTGCTTATCACAGACCAAGTGTTAATGTTTTATTTATTTCTTTATTTATTTATTGATTGATTGATTGATTACTAATTGATTAAGATGTCATTGGACATTGAGGTGTTAGTTTGATCTTCCGAATGATTTTCTGAAATGTGCACATATGGCACATAAAAATTTAACAAGTATTTTTGATATATATTTGATAATTGATAATATTTAATTTTTGTTTTCAGATGAATTTGAAGATATCATAAAACATACAACACTAAACAGAAAAATACCTTTCAATTTTGATTGTGATTTTATTAAGCTACACTTCGGAAACAAGAAGGAAAGAAAAATAACTTATGCAGAGTTTACACAATTGATACATGTATGTTATAAATAACAGATAAATCTTCTTGTGTACAACCATCTACAAATACAAGTTCTGATGCCCAAATCACTTAAATGATGCATGACCTATGATGTCAATTATCATTTTTGTACCTTTATACATGATGGGGCCTCGGTGGCCAAGTGATCTAAAGCGCGCGCTTACAGATCACAGTGCCTCTCACCGCCTGGGTTCAAATCCCACTCGTGACAGATCCTAGTGTGAGAAAGTTTGTCAGCTCCACCATCCCAGAACTGACCGAAATAAGTGAAAGGTTCTTGTCTGACTGGGGCGTAAAACACCATTACTCCCCTCCACTCCTTTGTACATGAGAAGGTTTAAAATAAAAAATCACGAAATATATAAATTCATCAAGATAAAGTACATGTATGTACTACCAAAATCAGTCGCAATTCTGAAAAATATGTAGTATTTAAATAAATAACTGGCATATAATAAATAATTTGAATTTTAAGACAATTAATATAAAATACAAAAATTTCCAGAAAAAAGCATATTTTTTACCTTTTTACAAAAGATTGATTACACTATGACTACTGTAGCTAAAGAGGTAGTTAAAATGATATTGTTATAGAATAATGATCTCATTGGGACTTTTAAACAATAATTATGAAATTAGACTGTGAAAGTTTTTTGCAACTTTCAGTATTTTTGTTAGTGAATTTCTCATTAATTCTATCATAATACCTGTAGATTTTATCTAATCAGAAAAATTAATTTCCTGTTTTATCTGCATATTATTTTCTTTGTGTTACAGGACTTTCATGATGAACATGCTCTGCAAGCTTTTCGAAAGTTTGATAAAAATAACACAGGTTTTATAAACGCTAAATGCTTTGAAGAAATTATGTTTTCATTAAAAAGTTATCTACTCACTCCATTTGTCAGAGACAACTTAATTACAGTAAGAACTCTCTCTCTCTCTCTCTCTCTCTCTCTATCTCTCTCTCTCTCTCTCTATTTCTCTCTCCACTTCACTGCCGATAAATTGAGACATCAGATCCCCTCCCTTGTTAATTAAATTTGATTTATCTTTTGACTTTTAAAAATGTTATAGTGATTGGTTAATAGTGTTTGTTAGTTTTTTGTACTTTGGGTCTAGGACGACTTATGTTTTATAGTCCCTTTAACTATCTAGGTTTGAAGCCTTTATGTTTAGTGTCAGCATGTTTGCCAGTTCTCTTACCTGTGATCGGTGGTTTTCTCTGGGCATTCTAGTATCCTCCCCCATTCCTAACTGACTATCTCTATGTAAATAAAAAAAACTTGACAAGGATTGAAAACGCCATTACTCCACTCCACTAATCAAGCAGAGAAAACTCTATAAAGAGTCTTGATAATAAAGTCAAACCTGTCTATAAAGGCCACCCATGGGAATCGACGTTTATAAACAGGTAGCCTTTATTTACAAGTTCAAATAATATTGACGAAAAGCAAATGGGATAGAATTTTATTGGCCTTTACAAGTAGGTGGCCATGGTAGAGAGGTGGTCTTTGAGGCAGGTTTGACTGTATAATGATGTCTTTGAGAGCAGTTTTTTCAGTACATCAGTACTTTAATTATGATTTATTTATGTTGTATTCTAGGTAGCTCTGGGTGGAGAACGACATCGGAAAATCAGTTACTCATATTTTATAGCATTTGTGTCTTTACTGAATAATATGGAATTAATAAAGAAGATTTACCTGGCAGTAACAAGGAGAGATATGAACCAAGAAGTTACAAAAGGTAAATAGTCCTACAATAAAGTCCTATACTACAGTCCTACACTACAGTACTATACTACAGTCCTACACTACAGTCCTATACTACAGTCCTATACGACAGAATACATGTGATATTGTATAGTCCTACACTACAGTCCTATACTACAGAATACATGTGATATCGTATAGTCCTACACTACAGTCCTATACTACAGAATACATGTGACATCATATAGTCCTGTACTACAGTCCTATACTGCAGTTCTATACTACAGTCCTATACTAGTCCTACACTACAGTCTTATACTACAGTCCTACACTATAGTCCTATACTACAGTCCTACACTACAGTCCTACACTACAGTCCTATACTACAGAATACATGTGACATCGTATAGTCCTGTACTACAGTCCTATACTGCAGTTCTATACTACAGTCCTATACTACAGAATACATGTGATATTTTATAGTCCTATACTGCAGTCCTATACTGAAGTCCTATACTACAGAATACATGTAATATTGTATACTCCTATGCTACAGTTCTATACTACAGTCCTATACTACAGTCCTACACTACAGTCCTATACTACAGAATACATGTGATATTGTATAGTCCTATACTGCAGTCCTGTACTACAGTCCTATACGACAGAATACATGTTATATCGTATAGTCCTGTACTACAGTCCTATACAAAAGAATACATGTGATATTGTATAGTCCTATACTGCAGTCCTATACTACAGTCCTATACGACAGAATACATGTAATATCGTATAGTCCTGTACTACAGTCCTATACAAAAGAATACATGTGATATTGTATAGTCCTATACTGCAGTCCTATACTACAGTCCTATACGACAGAATACATGTTATATCGTATAGTCCTGTACTACAGTCCTATACAAAAGAATACATGTGATATTGTATAGTCCTATACTGCAGTCCTATACTACAGTCCTATACGACAGAATACATGTTATATCGTATAGTCCTGTACTACAGTCCTATACAAAAGAATACATGTGATATTGTATAGTCCTACACTACAGTCCTATACGACAGAATACATGTGATATTGTATGGTCCTATACTGCAGTCCTATATTACAGAATACATGTGATATTGTATAGTCCTACACTACAGTCCTATACGACAGAATACATGTGATATTGTATGGTCCTATACTGCAGTCCTATATTACAGAATACATGTGATATTGTACAGTCCTATACTACAGGATACATGTAATATTGTATAGTCCTATACTACAGTCCTATACTACAGAAAACATGAGATATCATAAAGTCCTATACTACAGGATACATGTGAAATCATATAGTCCTATACTACAGTCCTATACTACAGGATACATGTGATATCGTATAGTCCTACACTACAGAAAACATGTGATATCCTATAGTCCTATACTACAGTCCTACACTATAGTCCTATACTCCAGTCCTATACTACAGTCCTACACTATAGTCCTATACTACAGTCCTATACTACAGTCCTACACTATAGTCCTATACTACAGTCCTACACTATAGTCCTACACTACAGTCGTATACTACAGTCCTACAATATAGTCCTATACTACAGTACTATACTACAGTCCTACACTATAGTCCTATACTACAGTCCTACATTACAGTCCTATACTACAGTCCTATACTTTAGTCCTATACTATAGTCCTATACTACATTCCTATACTACAGGATACATGTGATATTGTATAGTCCTATACTACAGTCCTATACTACAGAATACAAGTGATATCATATAGTTGTATACTACAGTCCTATACTACAGAATACATGTGATATTGTATAGTCCTTTACTACAGTCCTATACTAAAGTCCTACACTGCAGTCCTATACTACAGTCCCGTACTACAAATACATGTGATATCATATAGTCCTATACTACAGTCCTGTACTACATAATACATGTGATATTGTATAGTCTTATACAACAGTAATATACTACAGTCCTATACTACAGTCCTGTATTACATAATACATGTGATATTGTATAGTCCTATACTACAGTCCTGTACTACATAATACATGTGATATCGTATAGTCCTATACTACAGTCCTGTACTACATAATACATGTGATATTGTATAGTCCTATACTACAGTCCTGTACTACAAATACATGTGATATCATATAGTCCTATACTACAGTCCTACACTACAGTCCTATACTACATAATACATGTGATATTGTATAGTCTTATACTACAGTAATATATAACAGTCCTATACTACAGTCCTGTACTACATAATACATGTGATATTGTATAGTCCTATACTACAGTCCTGTACTACAAATACATGTGATATCATATAGTCCTATACTACAGTCCTACACTACAGTCCTATACTACAGTCCTGTACTACATAATACATGTGATATTGTATAGTCTTAAACTACAGTAATATACTACAGTCCTATACTACAGTCCTGTACTACAAATACATGTGATATCATATAGTCCTATACTACAGTCCTGTACTACATAATACATATGATATCGTATAGTCCTATACTACAGTCCTGTACTACATAATACATGTAATATTGTATAGTCCTATACTACAGTCCTGTACTACATAATACATGTGATATTGTATAGTCCTATACTACAGTCCTGTACTACATAATACATGTGATATTGTATAGTCCTATACTACAGTCCTGTACTACATAATACATGTGATATTGTATAGTCCTATACTACAGTCCTGTACTACAAATACATGTGATATCATATAGTTCTATACTACAGTCCTGTACTACATAATACATGTGATATCGTATAGTCCTATACTACAGTCCTGTACTACATAATACATGTGATATCGTTTAGTCCTATACTACAGTCCTGTACTACATAATACATGTGATATTGTATAGTCCTATACTACAGTCCTGTACTACAGAATACTTGTGATATTGTATAGTCCTATACTACAGTCCTGTACTACATAATACATGTGATATCGTATAGTCCTATACTACAGTCCTGTACTACAAAATACATGTGATATCGTATAGTCCTATACTACAGTCCTGTACTACATAATACATGTGATATCGTATAGTCCTGTACTACAGTCCTATACAAAAGAATACATGTGATATTGTATAGTCCTATACTACAGTCCTATACGACAGAATACATGTGATATTGTATGGTCCTATACTGCAGTCCTATATTACAGAATACATGTGATATTGTATAGTCCTACACTACAGTCCTATACGACAGAATACATGTGATATTGTATGGTCCTATACTGCAGTCCTATATTACAGAATACATGTGATATTGTACAGTCCTATACTACAGGATACATGTAATATTGTATAGTCCTATACTACAGTCCTATACTACAGAAAACATGTGATATTATAAAGTCCTATACTACAGGATACATGTGAAATCATATAGTCCTATACTACAGTCCTATACTACAGGATACATGTGATATCGTATAGTCCTACACTACAGAAAACATGTGATATCCTATAGTCCTATACTACAGTCCTACACTATAGTCCTATACTCCAGTCTTATACTACAGTCCTACACTATAGTCCTATACTACAGTCCTATACTACAGTCCTACACTATAGTCCTATACTACAGTCCTACACTATAGTCCTACACTACAGTCGTATACTACAGTCCTACAATATAGTCCTATACTACAGTACTATACTACAGTCCTACACTATAGTCCTATACTACAGTCCTACACTACAGTCCTATACTACAGTCCTATACTTTAGTCCTATACTATAGTCCTATACTACATTCCTATACTACAGGATACATGTGATATTGTATAGTCCTATACTACAGTCCTATACTACAGAATACAAGTGATATCATATAGTCGTATACTACAGTCCTATACTACAGAATACATGTGATATTGTATAGTCCTTTACTACAGTCCTATACTAAAGTCCTACACTACAGTCCTCTACTACAGTCCTATACTACAGAATATATGTGATATCGTATAGTCCTATACTACAGTCCTATACTACAGTCCTACACTGCAGTCCTATACTACAGTCCCGTACTACAAATACATGTGATATCATATAGTCCTATACTACAGTCCTGTACTACATAATACATGTGATATTGTATAGTCTTATACTACAGTAATATACTACAGTCCTATACTACAGTCCTGTATTACATAATACATGTGATATTGTATAGTCCTATACTACAGTCCTGTACTACATAATACATGTGATATCGTATAGTCCTATACTACAGTCCTGTACTACATAATACATGTGATATTGTATAGTCCTATACTACAGTCCTGTACTACAAATACATGTGATATCATATAGTCCTATACTACAGTCCTACACTACAGTCCTATACTACATAATACATGTGATATTGTATAGTCTTATACTACAGTAATATATAACAGTCCTATACTACAGTCCTGTACTACATAATACATGTGATATTGTATAGTCCTATACTACAGTCCTGTACTACAAATACATGTGATATCATATAGTCCTATACTACAGTCCTACACTACAGTCCTATACTACAGTCCTGTACTACATAATACATGTGATATTGTATAGTCTTAAACTACAGTAATATACTACAGTCCTATACTACAGTCCTGTACTACAAATACATGTGATATCATATAGTCCTATACTACAGTCCTGTACTACATAATACATATGATATCGTATAGTCCTATACTACAGTCCTGTACTACATAATACATGTAATATTGTATAGTCCTATACTACAGTCCTGTACTACATAATACATGTGATATTGTATAGTCCTATACTACAGTCCTGTACTACAAATACATGTGATATCATATAGTTCTATACTACAGTCCTGTACTACATAATACATGTGATATCGTATTGTCCTATACTACAGTCCTGTACTACATAATACATGTGATATCGTTTAGTCCTATACTACAGTCCTGTACTACATAATACATGTGATATTGTATAGTCCTATACTACAGTCCTGTACTACATAATACATGTGATATTGTATAGTCCTATACTACAGTCCTGTACTACAAATACATGTGATATCATATAGTTCTATACTACAGTCCTGTACTACATAATACATGTGATATCGTATAGTCCTATACTACAGTCCTGTACTACATAATACATGTGATATCGTATAGTCCTATACTACAGTCCTGTACAACATAATACATGTGATATTGTATAGTCCTATACTACAGTCCTGTACTACATAATACATGTGATATTGTATAGTCCTATACTACAGTCCTGTACTACATAATTTATGTGATATCGTATAGTCCTATACTACAGTCCTATACTACAGAATACATGTGATATCGTATAGTCCTATACTACAGTCCTGTACTACATAATACATGTGATATCGTAAAGTCCTATACTACAGTCCTGTACTACATAATACATGTGATATTGTATAGTCCTATACTACAGTCCTGTACTACATAACACATGTGATATCGTAAAGTCCTGTACTACATAATACATGTGATATTGTATAGTCCTATACTACAGTCCTGTACTACATAATTCATGTGATATCGTAAAGTCCTATACTACAGTCCTATACTACAGAATACATGTGATATCGTATAGTCCTATACTACAGTCCTGTACTACATAATACATGTGATATCGTAAAGTCCTATACTACTGTAATATACTTTTTATATCATTTAACTAACTTATCTAGACAAAGTTCTGTGGTATAAAAATTGCAAGAGCTTATACCTGCAAAAGTAATTGATTTGTATTTATTTACCAGTCAAGATTCTTTTATTTGTATTGAGGAGTTCAGTTCTGGCATGGTGGAGAAAACCTGGAGTGTCTCAAGAAAACAACAAACCTTTAGCAAGCAGACTGACAAACTTTCTCATATAGGATTTGTTCTAACTGAAATTTAACCTAGGCAATCACAGTTCTCTTGCCAAGGTACATTGATTTCTCAAGGTTTCCTTAGCATATTAGAAATGACTGATTTAATATTTTTGTGAGTAATTTATTAAAATTGCAAGAAAAAATAAATCACAGAATGTAACCATATAGCTAGGCGGTGGTATTTGAGCCTTTGGAATTTAAAACACCATTTTAAATAACCATATTTTTTTTTCCAGAGGAAATGTTGTACCAAGCTCAAGAATTTGCTCAAATTACACCAGTGGAAATTGATATTTTATTCCAATTAGTGGGACTGATACATCAATCTGGGTTTGTATTGAGCATAGATTTAAAAAATAATTAGCTCACCTGGCAAAGCCGAGTCATCTGCAGACAGAAGTATGTATGCAACTATCTGCCCCTCTATTTTTGTATAAACTTTGACCTTCTTTTTTTAAACTACTAGACCAATTTGAAGCACATTTGTTTTTACTCTCTTAGGTAGAGCTGATTGTTATTTGCTTGAATCAGCTTACCTTGGCATTCCAAGTGTCTATTGCTATCAAATCATCAGGAAACAAGCAGGACAAATGTCAGTCGTTCAACAACATTAGAAACGACATTTGCCACGGGGAGTCATAAAATTAGTAGTGCACAAAGCTTTTTGGAGAAAAACTACAAGGAATACAAAATTAAATAGGTTTACAGAGACAAAAATAAAAGAAAAATAGCACACTTTTTTTTGAAAAGATGATTTGAACCATCTGTTGATTTTTGTTTTTCAGGAGGGTCACATTTGTTGATTTTTTGTTTTTCAGGAGAGTCACATTTGTTGATTTTTTGTTTTTCAGGAGGGTCACATTTGCCGATTTAAATGCTCTGTCCCCTATGGAAGGACGTGAAACACCATACTCTATACAAATGCAAATAGCACAGGTACAACTTTGACTCGTGTGTGTGTGTGTGTGTGTGTGTGTGTGTGTGTGTGTGTGTGTGTGTGTGTGCAGCAATGTGTCATCAACAACTTTATATGGACAGATTTTAATAGAACTTAAGAAATATGCCTGCTATTCTCAATTCAAACATGTTCTTGGCATAATTATGTTTACTGTAAGTTTGTCAAATGGTCACATTGGATAAGACATTAAGCTCACCTGGAAGAGCAAGGGTATGCTTATTGCTTGATAAAGCATGGGTGCTTGAAACTTTTGGGCAAATTTAAATGTAATAAGGTATTGAAGGCCTGTTGGCAATCAAAGCTGTCATTACAATAAGTAGCAAAAAAAAACTACAAATGACCATTACATGTTCATTTATGTGATCATTTTGTTTGATTTTTTAATGAAATTTTGTTAAAAGGGAAAAATAGGACATATTTTGCATTATATTCTCATCTTTTATTTCCACAGACATCTTAATAACCAAACATTTTCATTAGTATAAAATGATTTCACAAGTGCAACTGTAAATGTTTGGTTAATCTTGATATCTAGGAGGTGTTTTGTTCTGAAAGATCCTACTGTATTTATAAAATTGAAGTAAAATTTAAGGAATTTGTCTTTTTTTGGTTCAGTTGTTTCTAAATTCTGTCTCTTTTCTCAAGTAGGGGACTGTGGTGGCCAAGTTGTCCGAAGCACATGCTCAGGGATAACAGTGCCTCTCACTGCCTGGGTTGGAATCCCACTTGGGCATATCCTAGTGTGAGAAAGTTCATAAGTATCCTTGCCAAAGGTTGTTGGATCATCACTCCTGGCACCCTGGTTCTCCATTATTCCAGAAAAAGATGGCCCCAATATAAATTTAAAAAAATCTTGACATACTTTACTGTTTTCTTGAGTATATTGTTAATTATGATTCCCCACCCAAAGGTGGGGAATCATATTGTTTTCGTTCTGTTTCTTCTTCTTCTTATTATTATTATTATTATTTTTATAATTTTTTTCTTCCTTAAAATTGTCCGGTGCAGAACTCAGAAACGGTAAGATGGGTTTCGATGAAATTTGGTACCAACAATCTGCTATCTTGGTAGATATGGATAAATGATCAAATTGTTTTCTATCTCGACGGCTCAGCGGTCGGTGCGTGTAAATTGCGTAATTTAATTCCAAACATCGTTCTGTCAAATACGTACAAAGATAGATAACTCTTACAGAATCTTCTTCTTTCTTATTCAGTTTCTCAGATATATGAGCGCCCGATAAAAATGGGTAATCTGAATTAATGTATACAGTTAAACACTAAACAAAAATGATTGAATGTTAATGAACTACATGTTAATTAAGTGACTTACCTCTTTCTCACATACATAATTTGTTCTTAATAAATTCTCAGTTACTATGTATTAAATTGTTAAAAATATATCAAATTCTTATCAGCACTGCCAAACAAGTTAAACACATCATTCATTCTCGTTCAAAATTTTAGGATAGGTTCCTGCACCATTAAAGTTTTACATCCATGGGTATTTATTGGGTGAGGGACAGGAAGATGGGGTCTTAAAAACAAAAATCACCAATTTTTCCTTAAACACTTTGCGGTGTGCTATAAAACCATATAGAGGGCTTTGTCATAACTCATAAACTAATGAGATCCCCATCCCTAATCAAAGACACCTAAGGTCCTTTCCCACTGAAGGGTAGGGCTGGGTGGTGCTAAGTTAATTTTAAACTATTGAAATCCCCACCCCTAATTTATGTATTTTCTGGTTCCTTATGAAAAGTTGAATAGAGTGATATTAATAAAGGGCACCTAAGGTCATTTCCCACTGTGGGTGGTGCTATGTACATGTATAGCTTTTAAATAGTTAAACTCCTTTCCACTCATCTGTATATTTTTTTGTTCATTATGGACTTTTGAAAAGAGTGATAAAAACCTCCAGGAAATCATTTTCAAGAGAGGGTAGGGGTGGGAAGCCAGAATTCTTAACACCCACCCTCAGTCAAGATACACTATCTTATGGCATACTTGATTTCATTTCTTAAGGCAAGTTTACAGGATTAAATTCCTATTCAAAGAATTGTAAACGAATTCAATAGCATTATTACATGTTTTGATATGGATAATTGCTTTAATCTCTTTGTCAATTATCCATTAATATGTAGGTTATGGCTACTTCACAGTCATGACACACTTCAATCAAATTTGTTGGTTAAACACCTCACAGTTCGTGAAATAGATTTGCTATCAATCAAAGTTGAATACCTGTCCAATCAAAATACACCAGCTAATAGAATTGCCAATTTAATGGATAGGACCTATGTCAGAAGACAGAACGCATGATTCTGATCAATTAAACTTGTATGATTTACATACATTTCGAATTATAAATTTATACATGCAGATTCGGACTCCCGTGATCAATTGGTTTCTTTTAACAAAAAACATTGTTGCAACAATGGGGTATGAGGGAATGAAAATGTATATTAAAATGAATACTGCTCGAATTATAATTGTACAATTCGATGTTAACTTTAAATTTACTTGTCTTCCGCCCTTTCTCTTAGTCAGCTTTCGATTACTAGTAATGGATACTATCAATCCATCTCGAGATCAGTCCATCAGCAGGTGTATATTTTAGACAATATTTAGATTATGGATGGTGGGGAATCATACGTAACTGGTATCCCAGTTACAATCTCTAGTTCATTGATGTTCTTGTAAAGGATGCCAAATAAGTTTTTATTGTTGATCCTGGCATCGTCATAAGGCGAGACTTAGGTGTTACTCTTCTGGTGTTGGTGGTGGCGGCATGTCAAAATGTGAAAGTTTATTTGAAGTAATGTATTTTCTACTCGTTTAAAAACTAATCAGACGAGACATTTATTATTGTATTTTACAGGAAAAACTTCGGCTACAAGAAGGAAGGAAGAGAACGCCATTGTTACAGATAGCTGAAAGTGTTTACAGGTTTTCACTTGGAGCATTGGCTGGAGGTTGGTGTTCTTTCTATATCAGAAGCTTCAGTGACCGAATGGTCTCAATCGCCCGCTTTACAGATCACAATGCCTCTCATTGTCTAGGTCTGATTCTCACTGATCCTTATGTGAGAAAGTTTGTCAGTTTGCTTGCCGATGGTCAGTGATTTTCTTCAGACATTTGGGTTTCCTTCAGCATTCAAGAACTGACCACCTGAAAAAATTTGAAAGAATTAAAGAAAGTAATTGATATAAAGCACCATTACTCAATACTGTTTATATCACCAAACATGGGGGGCCTCGTTGCCTGAGTGGTCTAAAGCGTGCACTTATGGATCACAGCCCCATTCACCGCCCGGGTTCGAATCCCACTCGGGACAGATCCTAGTGTGAGAAGGTTTGTTAGTTTGCTTGTCGAAGGTCAGTGGTTTTCTCTGTGCACTCTGGTTTCCTCCACCATCCCAGAACTGACCACCTAGAAATAAGTGAAAGAGTCTTGACTGGGGCGTAAACACCATTACTCAACTCCACTCTCACTAAACATGGATGTTATTTATTTACTGTTTTCAGTCATTGACAGTTACTCATGACCATTCATAATGTACCTTTTATTATGAACCATTTACAACACCATTTATAACTGACTAATGTATAACTGACCCTTTATAAAAGGGCAATTAAAGACCATTATGATGGACCATTTTTATTGGACCATTTGTAACAAACCATTTATAAAGGACCAATCATTAGGAGCATTATGATGGACCATTTGTAACAAACCATTTATAACGGACCATTATTAGGAGCATTATGATGGACCATTTTTATTGGAACATTTGTAACAAACCATTTATAAAGGACCAATTGTTAGGAGCATTATGATGGGCTATTTTTATTGGACCATTTGTAACAAACCATTTATAAAGGACCAATTATTAAAACCAATTGTTTATAATGGACCATTCATAACAGACCATTTATAACAGGATATTGTCTTCTGTCAATATAAGTGCGAGGTCATAAGTTTGAACTCCTACTGGGTCAGACCCAAGAATTGACAGTGGGTAGTGACTATTCTTTCGCCAAGCACTTTGCTTTAGGAAATGAAAACCACAGTTCTTTCCGATGGGAACTTAAAATAAACAATGTCCTGTGTCATGGTAGGCATGGCATGATAAAGAACCCTGCTGTGTAATGCCATCAGTGCAATGCACAGGGAAAATTTCTGCAAGTTCTCCTATAGCTGGCGATGTCTCTGTATAAGTGAAATACTCATGACTGGGAGGTAAAACACCATTACTTAACTCAACTCCTGTCAATATTTATTCAAGCTTTATGTTTCCTTAGGTTAATCCAATTTGAAAAACTGTAAAATTACAGTCCATCATCAGTTTTAAAATATGTAACTTTTTTGTAATGGCTGAGCATATTTCTGAAATTTGTAAGGTAAAATTAAGTGTAAAATAACTGATTTTAGCTACATAGTGTGTATTGTATTACAGCGACTGGTGCCACAGCTGTCTATCCTATAGATCTTGTTAAAACAAGGCTTCAGAATCAACGAACAAGTACAATGGTTGGAGAATTAATGTATAAAAATAGTTTTGATTGTTTTAAGAAGGTGATACGTCATGAAGGATTCACTGGTCTTTACAGAGGACTGGGTCCCCAACTGGTCGGAGTGGCACCAGAAAAAGCCATTAAACTAACTGTAAGTCTATTAAGTTTTTAGATAACCTGGCAAAGCCATGGTGAGCTTATGGTATGGTAAAGCGTGCATGTGTGCTTGCGTGCGTCTGTACGTCTGTAGACTTAATTCTTCATATCTGAAACCAATAGGCCAGTTCAAATGAAATTTGGTATGGAAGGTCCTTATTATGTGCTATAGATTAAAAATTGTATCAGACATGTCCGTCCTAAATACAAGATGGCTGCTGTTATTATAAATAGCAAAAACCTGTAAATGGCCATTACAGGTTCATTTATGTACTGATTTTGTTGAAATTTGAAACATAGAAAATAGATGTGCGAGGATAAAACATATATAACGGGTTTTTCTGTACAGTTTTTTGTTTGTTCAATAATTATGTAATATGCAAATAAGGTCTGTTTTTAGCCGAAATCTTTGAAAGTCTTCCTCTGAAAGTACATGGCCAATTGAAAGGAAATTGAATGTGGAAGGTCCTTGACTGGTGTAGATTCAAAATTGTATCCGACATGTCTGTTATAAATCCAAAATGGCTGCCGTTACTATAAATAACAATAACCTATAAATGGCCATTATGGATTTATTTATGTACCAATTATGTTGAAATTCAAAACATAGAAATTAGATATCAGGGGATAAAACATATGTAACAGGTTTTTCTGTACAATTTTTCGTTTGAGCAATAATTACGTAATATGCAAATAAAGTCTATTTTTAGCCAAAATCTTTTTCTATGAAAGTACATGGCCAATTGAAAAGATATTTATGATAAATAGTGCTTGAAATAATAGAAAATAAGGATATTGCTAGTGAGTTTATTTACATATTACTAATTAGATACATTTTAAAAAGAAAAAGCAAAGAACAAAATAAAGATGTGCCAGGTGAGCGATACAGGCCCTATTGGGCCTCTTGTTATTATAGTCATCTAAACCAAAGTGATCGTTGTCTGTCACCTATGGTGATCATTACCTGTCACCTATAGCAATCATTGTCTGTCTGTCCGTCTGTCATTGTGTGTCTTCCCTAGTGACTTTTACACAATCCAACTCCTCTCCAAAAGAATTAATCTGAAGACAATGAACCTCACCAGGAATGTTCCTTGGGTCAAAGCCTCTTAAATGTTTGGGACATGTTGACTTTGACCATTATTCAAGGTTACAGTGAAATTTGATGGTAATTTTTTTTTAAAAAAAAAAAAAAAAAAGAAGTAAAATTTTTAAACATATTCTTGCCTAGAAACTTGAAACATTATCAGTAATTAAAGCCCTACAAAACTTACAAAGTTAGTTGACCTTCAGACCGTCAGAGTGTCATTTTACCTAGATTTTAAGAACTCATTCATTTTGTGGCAACAAATGTCAAAACTTGTACTTAGAAACAGTGTTAATTATTACCACCACAAGTTTCTGTACTTTATTATATTGATTGTTGTCAAGTACATATAATAAATATATGACTTTTATATTGTTTTATTTTACTCTGTACATTTGTAGATGAATGATTTTATGCGTGATTTATTGGTAAATAAAGATGGATCCTTGCCTTTGTGGGCAGAAATGGTGGCCGGTGGAGTGGTAAGAAAGATTATTCACAATTTATGTAACAAATTTTTGCGAGAGATTTTTTATTGCATTGATTTTCCAAGTAACAACATTATGTTTTTTTTTTTTTAGTTTTTTTTTTGTCGAGCCTGGCATTGACATTAGGCGAGACTTTGGTGTTAAACTTCTGGTGTCGGCAGTGGCAACGATGTGTCAAAATGTGAAAGTTTGTGTTAAAGTAATGTATTTACTACTCGATCAATAAATAACCAGGCGAGACATTTAAATCCATGGAATTCTTGTGTTATAATATTTATTTCATTATTTATGTGATATATAACTCTTACTCACTTAACCAAATGCACTATGCATGAAGTTTCTAGCTGAGTAGAGCAGTGGTGTTTTGTGCCCCGTTTAAGATTCTTTTGTTCATATATAGATAGTCAGTTCTTGGATGGTGGAAAAAACTGGAGTGTATGGATAAAACTGATGACCTTCAGCAAGCTTACTGACAAACTTTCTAACACAAGAATCTAACTGAGTGGGATTGAAACCTAGACAGTGAGAAGTACTGTGATACTTAAGTGTATGGAGATTTCTGATTTCTGTTTGACCATTTACAATCTGACTGATTGGGATTGAAACCTAGACAGTGAGAAGTACTGTAATACATAAGTGTGTGGAGATTTCTGATTTCTGTTTGACCATTTATAATCTGACTGAGTGGGATAGAAACCAAGACAGTGAGAGGTACTGTGATACATAAGTGTATGGAGATTTCTGATTTCTGTTTGACCATTTACAATCTGACTGAGTGGGATAGAAACCAAGACAGTGAGAGGTACTGTGATACATAAGTGTATGGAGATTTCTGATTTCTGTTTGACCATTTATAATCTGACTGAGTGGGATAGAAACCAAGACAGTGAGAGGTACTGTGATACATAAGTGTATGGAGATTTCTGATTTCTGTTTGACCATTTACAATCTGACTGAGTGGGATAGAAACCAAGACAGTGAGAGGTACTGTGATACATAAGTGTATGGAGATTTCTGATTTCTGTTTGACCATTTACAATCTGACTGAGTGGGATAGAAACCAAGACAGTGAGAGGTACTGTAATACATAAGTGTGTGGAGATTTCTGATTTCTGTTTGACCATTTACAATCTGACTGAGTGGGATTGAAACCTAGACAGTGAGAAGTACTGTAATACATAAGTGTGTTGAGATTTCTGATTTCTGTTTGACCATTTACAATCTGACTGAGTGGGATAGAAACCAAGACAGTGAGAGGTACTGTGATACATAAGTGTGTGGAGATTTCTGATTTCTGTTTGACCATTTACAATCTGACTGATTGGGATTGAAACCAAGACAGTGAGAAGTACTGTGATACATAAGTGTATGGAGATTTCTGATTTCTGTTTGACCATTTACAATCTGACTGAGTGGGATAGAAACCAAGACAGTGAGAGGTACTGTGATACATAAGTGTGTGGAGATTTCTGATTTCTGTTTGACCATTTACAATCTGACTGAGTGGGATTGAAACCTAGACAGTGAGAAGTACTGTAATACATAAGTGTGTGGAGATTTCTGATTTCTGTTTGACCATTTACAATCTGACTGATTGGGATTGAAACCAAGACAGTAAGAAGTACTGTAATACATAAGTGTGTTTAGATTTCTGATTTCTGTTTGACCATTTACAATCTGACTGAGTGGGATAGAAACCAAGACAGTGAGAGGTACTGTGATACATAAGTGTGTGGAGATTTCTGATTTCTGTTTGACCATTTACAATCTGACTGATTGGGATTGAAACCAAGACAGTGAGAAGTACTGTGATACATAAGTGTATGGAGATTTCTGATTTCTGTTTGACCATTTACAATCTGACTGAGTGGGATAGAAACCAAGACAGTGAGAGGTACTGTGATACATAAGTGTATGGAGATTTCTGATTTCTGTTTGACCATTACAATCTGACTGAGTGGGATAGAAACCAAGACAGTGAGAGGTACTGTGATACATAAGTGTGTGGAGATTTCTGATTTCTGTTTGACCATTTACAATCTGACTGAGTGGGATTGAAACCAAGACAGTGAGAAGTACTGTGATACATAAGTGTATGGAGATTTCTGATTTCTGTTTGACCATTCACAATCTGACGGCAATGTTTTCAATTTCTGATTTCTGTTTGACCATTTACAATCTGACGGCAATGTTTACCTCCACTATCCAAATAGCTCAGCACAAGACTCCAATTCTTACAACACCCCAACATCAGGTAAAGTGGAACAGGTGCTTTTAATGAAAAAGACAAATAGACTTATGATTTGAAGATCCAAAAACATCACATAAAACATTTGGAACCAATTTACTTAAAGAATCATTATCTACTATGTATATCTTTTCATGCAAATGAATATTGTTAGAGTTGTCTCCCTTATCATAATTTTCATACAGATTACTATAATAGTTATCTCCCTTTGTCAAATACAAATGTTATGCTTTTTGATAATTTAGGCAGGTGGGTCACAAGTTATGTTTACAAATCCTTTAGAAATTGTTAAGATCAGACTACAGGTAGCAGGAGAAATTGTTGGCAAGACAAGAGTTAGTGCTATAGGAGTTATAAAGGATCTGGGGTTCTTTGGACTGTACAAGGTTAGTATAGTTGTAATGAAATATCTATATATATCTATATATATATATATATATATATATATATATATATATATATATATATATATATATATATATATATAACCATCTAAATATTATGTTCAAACACTGTTTATATAAATGTAGCTGAATATGTTAACAAAAATAAATCATTTAAACATTATTTTGCTACTAAAGCTGAGTGATTTTTTCAGCTAAAATAGTGTTTTTAACTTAAAAACTTATTTTTATATTTTTTCCCAAAATTTCAAAAAAAAAAAAAAAAAAAAAAAAAAAAAAAAAAAAAAAATTCAAGAAAAAAAAATTATTGCATTCATTTAGATCACAAAGTTAAAATAATTAAATACAGCAGTGTAATTTTAATTCTATGAATGAATGATTACAGTATAAACCTTTGGCAAATATTAATCTCTATAATTATGGATTGCAGTTTATTTATCACTATTTTGTTGTCTTTGGTATCAGGTTCTCCTCTAATCAAGGTTAATTATGATGTTTGTATACAGGCATGTGTCACTCTTGATTGTGTGTTTTCTGTTCCTACTTGTAAGTAGAATATTTAAAAGAACCCTCAAGAATGCCCCATGTTTAAGGTTTTTGTTGCATTGAATAACGGATTTGATTTTTATTTTTTTGTTGACTTTAGGGATCAAGGGCCTGTTTTCTAAGGGATATACCATTTTCAGCCATTTACTTTCCAGCCTATGCACATTTAAAGAAATATTATGCTGATGAAAATGGTTTTAACACACCAGGAACATTGTTATTATCTGCCACTATTGCAGGTAAGTAGAAGTAGTGCAATAAAACAAAACTTCAAACAGGTCATCCAGTGTTAACAATGAAGAGTTTTTATCTTAGATTATATTAGCTTTGTGTATGCTTCAGCGAACACGTGTGTGAACACATCTGACTCTACTTGACAAATTTTTATGAAACTTGGTTTGAATATTTATGGAAATTCAGATTTGTTTTTGACATTACAATGACAACCAAAACTAGGTCAAGGTGATCTAGGGGTGCTAAAATATAAAAAGTTTTTTCTTAAAAGCCAACAAGTTAAAAAAAAATCTAATATTATAGGGTTAAAAACCTATTAGTTTGTTCATCTAGTGAAATTTGGTAAAAAAAAAAAAAGAAAAAGAAAAAACAGGCTACATGTTTTTTGCTTCAAAAATTTTAAAGAAAAAAACTTGTTATAACTTGACTTTCTTAAACAGATAATGATATAAAAAACAGATAACTGCTGACCTATTATTGTGTTACAGGTATGCCAGCAGCAGCAATTCCAACACCAGCAGATGTCATTAAAACTAGGTTGCAGGTACAAGCTAGGACAGGACAGACAGCTTACTCAGGCGTTTATGACTGTGCTAAAAAAATTATGAAAGAAGAAGGTTTTACTGCTTTCTGGAAAGGAACACCAGGTATGTTTATATGTACAGGGAAATTGTCATTCACATACATCATGTGATTAAGGTCACTGTGTCACATGAATTAACCATGTGATTAAGGTCACTGTGTCACATGAATTAACCATGTGATAAAGGTTACTGTGTCACGGGAATTAATCATGTGATAAAGGTGACTGTGTCACAGGAATTAACCATGTGATAAAGGTTACTGTGTCACGGGAATTAATCATGTGATAAAGGTCACTGTGTGAAAAGCATTAACCATGTAATAAAGGTTACTGTGTCACGGGAATTAATCATGTGATAAAGGTGACTGTGTGAAAAGCATTAACCATGTAATAAAGGTGACTGTGTCACGGGAATTAATCATGTGATAAAGGTCACTGTGTGAAAAGCATTAACCATGTAATAAAGGTGACTGTGTCGCGGGAATTAATCATGTGATAAGGGTGACTGTGTCAGGGGAATTAACCATGTGATAAAGGTGACTGTGTCACGGGAATTAATCATGTGATAAAGGTCACTGTGTCACAGACATTAATCATGTGATAAAGGTTACTGTGTCACAGAAATAAACCATGTGATAAAGGTGACTGTGTCACAGACATTAACCGTGTGATAAAGGTGACTGTGTCACAAAAATTAATCATGTGATAAAGGTTACTGTGTCGCAGAAATTAATCATGTGATAAAGGTTACGATGTCACGGGAATTAATCATGTGATAAAGGTTACTGTGTCACAGAAATTAATCATGTGATAAAGGTTACCGTGTCAAGGGAATTAATCATGTGATAAAGGTGACTGTGTCACGGGAATTAACCATGTGATAAAAGTCACTGTGTGAAAAGCATCAACCATGTAATAAAGGTTACTGTGTCACGGGAATTAATCATGTGATAAAGGTGACTGTGTCACGGGAATTAACCATGTGATAAAGGTCACTGTGTGAAAAGCATTAACCATGTAATAAAAGTTACCGTGTCACGGGAATTAATCATGTGATAAAGGTTACTGTGTGAAAAGCATTAACCATGTAATAAAGGTTACTGTGTCACGAGAATTAATCATGTGATAAAGGTGACTGTGTCACGGGAATTAACCATGTGATAAAGGTCACTGTGTGAAAAGCATTAACCATGTAATAAAGGTTACTGTGTTACAGAAATTAATCATGTGATAAAGGTCACTGTGTGAAAAGCATTAACCATGTAATAAAGGTTACTGTGTCACGGGAATTAATCATGTGATAAAGGTGACTGTGTCACGGGAATTAACCATGTGATAAAGGTCACTGTGTGAAAAGCATTAACCATGTAATAAAGGTTACTGTGTGATAAAGGTCACTGTGTAACAGGAATTGACCATGTGATAAAAGTTAATGTGTCACAGGTATTAACCATGTGAGAAAGATGACTGTGTCACAGGAATTAACCATGTGATTAAGGTCACTCTGTCACAGGAATTAACCATGTGATTAAGGTCACTGTGTCACAGGAATTAACCATGTGATTAAGGTCACTGTGTCACAGGAATTAACCATGGATATAGGTCACTGTGTCACAGGCAAAAACCAATGTTAAAAAGGTTACTGTGTCACAGGAATTAACCATGTGATATAGGTCACTGTGTCACAGGCAAAAACCATGTGATAAAGGTTACTGTGTCACAGGCATTAACCATGTGATAAAGGTTACTGTGTCACAGGCATTAACCGTGTGATTAAGGTCACTGTGTCACAGGAATTAACCATGTGATATAGGTCACTGTGTCACAGGCAAAAACCATGTGATAAAGGTTACTGTGTCACAGGAATTAACCATGTGATATAGGTCACTGTGTCACAGGCATTAACCATGTGATTAAGGTCACTGTGTCACATGAATTAACCATGTGATAAAGGTTACTGTGTCACAGGCATTAACAATGTGATAAAGGCCACTGTGTCACAGGTATTAACTGTGTGATAAAGGTCACAGACATAAATCATGTGTTAAAGGTCACTGTGTTGCAGACATGTATGACATAATAAAGGTCACTGTGTCATAGACATTAGTCAGATATTGAAGGTCTTTTCAAATTAAGAAACTCCAACAGTGAACTGACCACATCTATACAATAAAAATCTTCAATACAGAAGTGACAGCTCTTAACATATATGCAGTCTTCACTGTGGAACTGACCACATCTATACAATAAAAATCTTCAATACAGAAGTGACAGCTCTTAACATATATGCAGTCTTCACTGGGGAACTGACCAGCTCTTAAAAGTAAAAAAGTGTCGACTTGGGTAACCTTTATATAATTATAAAAGAATCTTCACTCTGTAAACTTTATATAAATAAAAGAATCTTCACTTTGAAAGCGACTTAAGTAAGCAACTTACATACGTACAAGTGTTCTGAATGAGACATTAAACAGCCTTGCTCCAGTCCACTGATCTCTAAAGAAAAATAAGTCTTATTGAACCTGTGATGTTACTCAATGCTAACAACTTTTCACTTGTCTGAACGCAGTTTGGTAAATGCACTGATGGACATAACTTTTTTGTTACCAGATTATAGATCAGGTGAGCATCTCCTTTTTGTAACCTCTGACACTAGATAGACTTATCCTTTATTTTATTTTGCAGCTCGAGTATTCAGATCATCACCACAGTTTGGAGTTACACTGCTGACCTATGAACTCTTACAGCGACTTTTCTATGTCGACTTCGGTGGAAGGTATTTTATATATATATATATATATACATGTACTTTGTATCTTAATGAATAACAGAATAATAATAATAATAATAACAATAGTAATAATAATAATAATAATAATAATAATAATAATAATAAATAGACAAATATCAATGGATCAAGGATTTTACTTAGCTTTGATTGGAAACATAAAATATTTTAGCTCACTTGTCCAAAAGGCTATGTTTGCTTATTAGGTATAATACTTTGTTTTGTCAGTGTGTTATCAACATCTCCTCCCAACCTACAAGGCAGATTTCAATGTTACTTGGTCTCAGTAGTCACAGGCATGTCTGGTTTTGTTCATGGTATCAGAGACTAAAACTCAGACACTGGATCACAGCAAATAAAAAAAAATTAATTCTATTTCTGAGAAATGTTTCATTGAAGGAAAAAATTTGGATGAATATTTGTATTTTTTATGGTCTTTATTAGTTCATTTCATGAAATTTTATCTTTTTTTATCGAAACATGTTTCAAATTTTGTTAATTAGCTTTGAATTATTACATCTTCATGAAATGAATAGATTTTGACATCAGGGTTTAAGTTTTGTCCTTTTTTGTAAATGACCCTCAAATTGCAGTCAACTTCTTTTCCAGAATCAGTAATTCCATTGCATAACAGGTACAAAATTGATGAAATAAAAAGAATTTGACATGAATTTAAATTCTAGCGAATAAAGTGAATTTCGTTGATGAAATAAAAACATTTTGATGTAAATATAAATTCTAGTTAATTTAATGATTTTGTCAATGAAATAAAAACATTTTGATGTGATTTTAGGGACTTATGTTGTAAATTTACTTTGATTCTATTTTTCAGACGTCCAGAAGGATCTGAAGCAAGAGCGACTCAATATGTTGAAGAACAATTATCTAAGAATCCAGACCATGTCGGGGGTTATAGATTAGCTTTAGCCACTTTTGATGGCATGGAATCTAAGTTTGGATTATGTTTACCAAAATTTAAAATACCAACATAAATCTAGGAAATTTATATAAATAATTAGGATTTGTTTTTAATTAATTTATTCAGTGTTTGAAATCTGAAATTTCAACCTGTCTTTCCTGACTTGCCTACAATTTTTTAATATTTCCAATATAAGAACTCGAGAGAGTTTTGAATTGTAGGTAGCCTCGCAGTCCACAAGTTACCACCAGTCAGGGACTAATGAATGAAGAGATAGACAGGCTATCATTTCAAAAACTGGTTAATTACCCCATTATTCAGCATAAATTATTGTGTGACAGGGTATATATGTCGAAAAATGTGACGTTATAGATTTGGCGTTAAAGTTTCGACTTAGATAAAAGCTCTCCAGACTAATTATGGTTGTGTATAGAAGAAATGTAATTCTTCATGCAACCACGTAATACCTCATAGCGTTTGTGTGGGCGATTATTTCTGTTGACAACCGAATCACATAACGCAACGATAACCAGTAATTACGATGTTTTTTTGGGGGGAATATTTGATGTAAACGTTATCCATTTCATTCCGCATAAACGGTAAGAGGTATTGATCATGTGGTACACTGGCGAGTTCATCAGTGCTTAGGAATTCACTTTAGGAAAATTTATTATTGCTTCTAGACTTTCGAACAATTTATACATCACTTTGATAATTTATATATATATATATATATATATATATATATATATATATATATATATATATTTCCTTGTAAAAGTAATCCCATTTTGAAAGTGAATTTTTCCCAAAAGAGAAATTGTACTTGTAATATTTCAGAAAATTGAAGTTGGGTTGGGTTGAATAGTCTTCAACATAATGTTCGTGATTTTTTCCTGTTATTTTAAGGTGATAAATTTTTGTATCGTGGAGGAAACTGGTATGCCTACAGAAATCCACCAGCCCTCTCTCTGCCTGCCAAGTTTGTGTTTTCTTTTTCTAGATAGGATGAAAAAATTTATATTTCAGAAAAATGGATATCTGATCTGGTTATAATATATTTTATTGGGCTTCAAACTAGCTACATTATTTTTTCCTAGATTATAAAAAAATGTTATAAAATTGTTCTTTTTATTAAAATTGTTCTTTTTATTTTTTTTTTTTACTGAATGAAAGTAGAAATTTTTGAGAGGGAACAAGATTTATGTTAATAATATTTCGGAAAGTTTTCAGTAAAGTCGTGGATATTAAGAAAATATAACTTTTAGCAAACTTCTTTTCTATTTAAAAATAAATGTGTTATGCTAAAGTTTTAAACATATTGATTAAGAAGAGAGGGGGAGGGCAGGG
Source organism: Tegillarca granosa (assembly GCA_029721355.1). Classification (NCBI taxonomy): domain Eukaryota; kingdom Metazoa; phylum Mollusca; class Bivalvia; order Arcoida; family Arcidae; genus Tegillarca; species Tegillarca granosa. The sequence continues at coordinate 135,952 of JARBDR010000183.1, forward strand.
GAGGAGGGGGTACTTTGTTTCTGTAAGATGATGTCAATAATACCAAATTGATGGAAAGTTGAGAAATTTTATTTTTTGCTGTGAGATTAACTTTTTTTTACATCCTGACATAGGATGTCGTTTTTTCATACTGACATTGGATGTCGTTTTTGCGTTATGACATTGCATATTGCTCGATAGAAGTCCTTATATGTGTTTTACTGCTCTGTTAGTGTCAACACTGCTATCGTCCTGTAATTATGTGAAAATGAATTCATTTGACACGAGTATTAACATTAAAACTCAAATCTGGCCTTATAAAGCCACAAAATTATGATGAAGTATTGTTTTACATCTTATGTACTGTTGAATAAATATATTTTCCATGCCAAAAATAAAAATAATTTAAATTTCTTTTCTTATTTTATAACTATAGGTATCATAAACATGATGTTTTCCACATTAAAAAGTAAAACATTAACTCCATGACCTTTACAACAAGGTCAGTGAAATGTCAAGGCTAATCAAGGAATCTAAATGCTATCTTGGATGACATATTTCTAAAGAAATTTGTCGAAAAATTTACAACTATAGAACTATGCCAAAAGTCTTCCATTTTGATGAATTTTCCAATTAATTTCTATGTTAATTTTGTAGCTCACCTTTGCACCAAGCACTAAAATGAGCAGTTGTGATCAGTCTTTGTCAGTTATGTGTCATCCATTTATGTTAACTTATTAACACTATAGAAGACACAGTTTTTGTCACAGAATGATTTGTTTGGTTAAAGCTACATTAATTTGTTTTATGGGTCATTTTGTAAGAAAGACAAAGTCATTTTGACAAGTAATACAGAAAACACATTAACACTTGAAACATAATTTTTTGTTTAGGTTTTTCCAAACTTGTCAAGAATGGTTCTCTTTACAAATACTATTTTAAATTTGTTAAGGTCAAGGTGAAGAAAAAGTAGGTCACTGTGACAAATTATACATGATAAAAAAAGTAGGTCACTTGGTCAAATAAAAGAAAAAACATCCTAATACCTCAATAGACCACTTATTTCACCTAATCTTTTTAAAACTTGTTAAGAATGATGATGTTTTTGATGCAAACTAGCTCAAATTAGAGTGTAAATCATGTTGAGTAGTTTAAACAATGGATGCTTTAATGATTTGTTCTGGAGACTTACTTTTGACCCAACCTGACCATTATGGGTAATTAACGGTTATTTAAGTTTGACCTGTACATGTATATATTATTGTTTAAAGAGAAAATGGTTCTTGTGTGAAGTTTGAAGTTTGGACTGATATACAATTTTGTCATGTAAACAATATTTTTCTGATTTAATACAACTGTTAGTTCAATTTTCTTCAAACTTACAAAGAATGATTCACTTTAAAAAAAGTAAAGTAAAGTTAACATATTTGTCAAGACAAATAAAAAAGGTAGGCCACTAGGCCAAACTATAGAAACACTTTGTTAATACTCTTAGCAGGTGTACTGTACAGATGGATGTCTTTATGCAGAGATGGTCAATAAAGCAATTGTTAACTCTACAGATAGGTGGCCTATATAAAGAGGTGGTAACTTTTTAGCAGGTTTACTGCACAGATGGGTGGTATTTATAAAGAGGTGGTCACTATAACAAGGTTCACTGTACAGACGGGTGGTCTTTATAAAGAAGTGGTCACTATAGCAAGGTTCACTATACAGATGGGTGGTCTTTTTATTAAAGAGGTGGTCACTATAGCAAGTTTCACTGTACAGACAGATGGTCTTTATAAAGAGGTGGTCAGTATAGCAAGGTTCACTATACAGACGGGTGGTCTTTATAAAGAGGTGGTCACTATAGCAAGGTTCACTGTACAGAGGGGTGGTCTTTTTATTAAAGAGGTGGTGACTTTAGCAAATTTCACTGTACAGAGGGGTGGTCTTTTAATTAAAGAGGTGGTGACTTTAGCAAATTTCACTGTACAGAGGGGTGGTCTTTTTATTAAAGAGATGGTGACTTTAGCAAATTTCACTGAACAGACAGGTGGTCTTTTTATTAAAGAGGTGGTGACTTTAGCAAATTTCACTGTACAGACAGGTGGTCTTTTTATTAAAGAGGTGGTCACTATAGCAAGGTTCACTGTACAGACGGGTGGTTTTTTATTAAAGAGGTGGTGACTTTAGCAAGGTTCACTGTACAGAGGGGTGTTCTTTTTATGAAAGAGGTGGTGACTTTAGCAAATTTGTCTGTACAGAAAGGTGGTCTTTATAAAGAGGTGGTCACTTTAGCAAGGTTCACTGTACAGACGGGTGGTCTTTTTATTAAAGAGGTGGTGACTTTAGCAAATTTCACTGTACAGACAGGTGGTCTTTTTATTAAAGAGGTGGTGACTTTAGCAAATTTCACTGTACAAAGGGGTGGTCTTTTTATTAAAGAGGTGGTGACTTTAGCAAATTTCACTGTACAGAGGGGTGGTCTTTTTATTAAAGAGGTGGTGACTTTAGCAAATTTCACTGTACAGAGGGGTGGTCTTTTTATTAAAGAGGTGGTGACTTTAGCAAATTTCACTGTACAGACAGGTGGTCTTTTTATTAAAGAGGTGGTCACTATAGCAAGGTTCACTGTACAGACGGGTGGTTTTTTATTAAAGAGGTGGTGACTTTAGCAAGGTTCACTGTACAGAGGGGTGTTCTTTTTATGAAAGAGGTGGTGACTTTAGCAAATTTGTCTGTACAGAAAGGTGGTCTTTATAAAGAGGTGGTCACTTTAGCAAGGTTCACTGTACAGACGGGTGGTCTTTTTATTAAAGAGGTGGTGACTTTAGCAAATTTCACTGTACAGACAGGTGGTCTTTTTATTAAAGAGGTGGTGACTTTAGCAAATTTCACTGTACAAAGGGGTGGTCTTTTTATTAAAGAGGTGGTGACTTTAGCAAATTTGTCTGTACAGAGGGGTGGTCTTTTTATTAAAAAGGTGGTGACTTTAGCAAATTTCACTGTACAGAGGGGTGGTCTTTTTATTAAAGAGGTGGTGACTTTAGCAAATTTCACTGTACAGACAGGTGCTTGTTATATTAAGTTAAATTATTTTAGCAGGTTTTACTGCACTGATTTATAGAATAAATAAGATTCTACTGGCTTATATTTCCATCACACTTAAATTTTATATAAAATAAGTAGCTATTATTCATTGTATATGTATATGTTATCAGCAATGCTCATTATAATTATTTTATAAATTGTCAAATTGTTATAGATTACAAATTTTATGAAAAACAGATATAGAGTATAAAAATAGCAGTAAACAGTTGGATTACAGGCCCTCTATGAATGTTATTAAGAATTGGAAGTATTTTTCAGGTGTTATTTATGCCATCATTGGTTCACTACAAACAAGGTCAAAGGTCGTTAGAATCAGATCATAATACTGTTTTGTAAGAATTGTTGAATAATTAAGTGTTTTATTTAATTATTTTTAAATTAATTTATAATTTTTTTAAAAAAAAAAAATTATTTTTATTATTATTATTATTTTTTATTTTTTATTATTATTATTATTATTTTATTTATTTTTATTTTTTTGATAATCAGTCGGGCCATATAATCCTATGTCTGTACGAATTTTGGAATAATTAAAAAAGTGGGGTTTTTTTAATATCATATTTAATTCTATTTTGTCTCTACAGAAACAGAAGTATTGATTTGTGTGCCAATCACTATTTTTATACTGTGTATATTAAGTAGAATTTAAAGTTTGAGTATAATAATTATTGAATTTATTGTATTATTTTAAATTAAAAATTGGTTAAGTTTCTCATTTGTTTTGCTTTGCTTTCATATAATACAAACCTAGTAGGTTATCTATTTTAGGCATTTTTTACATTAATATCAATCTGCCTCATTCAAGGCTGAAAATAAAATATACTCATTGCAAAAAGTTTAAACCTATTTATTCAAAATGTGTCAGGGAATTTTTCCAATTGATATATATAAACTATGAAATTGATACCATTCTATTTCTGCTTTAAGTCTTAACTGCAATATACCATAAGATTTTTCCTGAACATTTATTTCCCCAATTTCCATGGACTAAGAACCTATTACAGGGCCATGGTTTCTTCAGTTCCATGGACCCAGGACCCATTACAAAGACAGGGATTGGCATGATGTACAAAAAAAGAGACAGGATGTGGCTTATGTACAGTTTAAATTGTTCATTAACATGATCTCTGAACAGGTTTAAAAGATGGGGTGTCCCTTATGCACAGCCATAGTATGTTGGCTAGGTCTATTAGACTATAAATATATATTGCAATTTATAAAAAAAAAGTTAATATTTATCAAAAATAATGAAATCTCTCAACAAATTTAGTTATCTGAATTTAATTGTACAATCACAAAGTAACAGAAATGAATTGCTTCATTGTTAAAGGCAAGTCATGAGTTTTCTATAAAGCTTAGTTTCTCTAGATTAAATGAGGTCCAAAAGTAACACGGTTGGATTTTGTCATTGTTGATATACAAGTCAGAATACTAAATGTTGTTAAGTTCGTCTAGGTTTATGGAACGGTCCAAAATCAAAATTAACGGATATGGATTGTTCCATTGTTATTTAAAGGGCGAGTTGGAGTGTAAAATATGATTGAGTTTTTCTAGATTAATAAAACAGTCTAAAGTTAATAGAAATGGATTTTTTTAAATGAATACAGCAATTCTGAGTGCTACGTGATTAAGTTTTCTCTAGATTTAATTGAACAGTCCTAATTTAACAGAAGTGGATTGTTTTATTGTTAAGGGCATGTCAGAGTGCTAAGTGGTTAAGTTTTAAAGCTTTTTTTGTTGCTTATTCTTGTTTACCAGTTATTTTTGTTTTATTTGTATATCAGTACTATCAGTACTTTGATTTAATCCTGCTTTTTGTATCTATTATATATATAAGATGATAACCATGCAGTAACTTTTAAAACAACAAGTATCCAACATGAACATTGTATTTATGACCCAGTCATGGCAACCAAACATTGTATTTATGACCAAGTCATGGCAACCAAACATTGTAATTATGACCCAGTCATGGCAACCAAACACATAATTGTAAAATTTTACTTCAAAAAGGACCATTTTTACAGATGCTGATGGACAACATACATCAAAGTATTAAAATGAAACACAAGTTATCACCATGGCAAAATTATAAAATACCATATTTTAACAATTTTGACCCTTCCACATTTGACATTATTACAACTATGGTCTGCTGTCTATTATGACAGTTTCTTGCCATTGTTGATGTAGTTTCTCCATGTTGTTGTGTTAAGTTTCTCCCTGCTGTTGCCATAGTTTCGCCCTGTTGTTGTCTAAAGTTTCCCCCTGCTGTTGCCATAGTTTCTCCCTGCTGTTGCCATAGTTTCTCCCTGCTGTTGCCATAGATTCTCCCTGCTATTGCCATAGTTTCGCCCTGTTGTTGTCTTAAGTTTCCCCCTGCTGTTGCCATAGTTTCTCCCTGCTGTTGCCATAGTTTCTCCCTGCTGTTGCCATAGTTTCTCCCAGTTGTTGTCATAGTTCCCCCTTTTGTTGTCATAGTTTCTCCCTTATGTTTTGAAAGTTTCTAAGAGTTGTAGCAATAATAACTCCTTTTTTCAAATATAATTAATTGTTTCAAAATAAATGAAGACTCTTGGAAGATTTTTTATTTCCGCTTTGGGGGTCAAATTCCATTTGTTTGAACTCACACTTGACAACCTGGTACTTATATGAACAATATAATTTTGAGCTATGTATTTGAACTCTGATTGGTCTGTATGATGTGTTCTTTAGCATTGTTATTCAGCGGTCATGTGTTTGAACTCTGATTGGTCTGTATGATGTGTCCTTTAGCATTGTTATTCAGCGGTCATGTGTTTGAACTCTGATTGGTCTGTATGATGTGTCCTTTAGCATTGTTATTCAGCGGTCATGTGTTTGAACTCTGATTGGTCTGTATGATGTGTCCTTTAGCATTGTTATTCAGCGGTCATGTGTTTGAACTCTGATTGGTCTGTATGATGTGTCCTTTAGCATTGGTATTCAGCGGTCATGTGTTTGAACTCTGATTGGTCTGTATGATGTGTCCTTTAGCATTGTTATTCAGCGGTCATGTGTTTGAACTCTGATTGGTCTGTATGATGTGTCCTTTAGCATTGTTATTCAGTGGTCATGTGTTTGATTTCAAGGTTGATTGCATGGCATGTCTATGAGGAACATGATTAAGGGCTATGTGTTTGAACTTCAGCTGGGTTGTATGGAATGTTCATGAGAATTATCATTCAGTGGTTCTGCATTTGAGCTACAACAAAGCTGCATAGAACATCTTTGAACAAAACTTTTAAATTCACATTTCTATTGTCATGTAGCTGTAAAACTAAAAAATTTTATCAGAAACACCCAGCTAGATTGATATCCAAAAAGTCAGATTCTAAATCGCTTTATTTCATTAAGCAGTGAAGATAAATTAAGAATAAATTAAGTTGCAAATATTTTTTTCAAAAAAATGTGATAGCCACAATGTATTTGTTTTTTTCCTGTCCCTCCGTAGGATGATTTTCATAATCCATGTTCACCCCCAAAGATGAACTGTATAACCTTGACCTTTGAACCTTCAAAGTGGCTTTTAAAAGTTTTTGTAGGAACATATGTTATGATTTAACTATCTGTAGTACATATGTGATATTTCTAAAATATTTTAGTTTGTTAAAAATTAAAAGCTAATTGTAAATAGAGAAAACCCTAATGAACTTAATGGAGGTACTGTTAACAATTCTCACGAAATTACAATGTTACGTCATTCTTAATTCTAGTTTTATAATTGAACATGCCTGATCTTTATAAATTTTTATAGAATATAAGTTTGTTTGTTTTTGTCATTAATTTAACAAAACAATTTATTTGATTTAGTTATAAATTGTGATGGAAGTTTGAAAACCAGAAATTAAGAGTTTTAAGAGTCAGCATCGCTACAGGATTTGTAATACAAGTACTTGTCTCTGGATATATTTTATGTTTGATAATAAAAAAGATCACTGAAATATTGCTTTGGGTTTTGTTTTTTTTTTCTGTTTGTTTGTTTATGAATAGTTTGAAACATTTTTCTGAAATTTTTAATGAATAGTTGGTTGAGAATTAATGTTTAATGCCCAAGTTAAGATGTTTTAACCAGTTAACTCGGTTCTACAATAGTGGAGGAAAAATCTGTGAATTTGGTTAACTAACATTATTTCATGCTTTTAATTGTACTACATCAACACGGGTTTTATTCACTGTTTTATTAAAGAAAGAATTAACTCTCTTTAATTAAACTCATTTTAGACAAATCAAGTTATTGAATTGAATCAAATCATTTTAACCTGCTATTATTTATCAGGTGAGCATATCAACCTGTTGAGTCTTGTTGTATTACAGCATGTATTATAGATTGAGGGTTCACTTTCCCATAAAATTAGGATTATGAGCTCCCCTGAAGTAGTATTAAAAGTAAAGAATCTAATACAGAACATAATAATTATATACATGCTGGACTATGGTAAACCATGGCTCTTCATTCGCTCACCTGGCCAACATGCCAATTAATATATTAAAATGAGTTAGCATACATTTTGTAAGGTGTTTGTCTTTTATTATGACATACTCATGATACATTTTTATTGTTAATAACAAATCACATTATCCTGACAACGAGTGAACCAGTCACATTATCCTGACACAGAGTGAAACAGTCACATTATCTTGACACCAGGTGAACCAGTTACATTATCCGGACACCAGGTGAAACAGTCACATTATCCTGACACAGAGTAAAACAGTCACATTATCCTGACATCAGGTGAACCAGTCACATTATCCTGACACCAGGTGAACCAGTTACAATATCCTGACACCAGGTGAAACAGTCTCACATTACCCTGACACTAAGTGAAACAGTCACATTACCCTCAAACTGAGTGAAACAGTCACATTATCCTGACACCAAGTAAAATAGTCATATTATCCTGACACCGAGTGATTCAGTTACATTATCCTGACACCAAGTGAAACAGTCACATTATCCTGACACCAGGTAAAGTCACATTATCCTGACTCACCAAGTGAAACAGTCACATTATCCTGAAACTGAGTGAAACAGTCACATTACTCTGACACCATATGAACCAGTCACATTACCCTGACACCATATGAACCAGTCACATTATCCTGACACCAAGTGAAACAGTCACATCATCCTGACACCAAGTGAAACAGTCACATTATCCTGACACCAAGTGAAACAGTCGCATCATCCTAAAACAAGTGAAACAGTCACATTATCCTGACACCAAGTGAAACAGTCACATCATCCTGACACCAAGTGAAACAGTCACATTATCCTGACACCAAGTGAAACAGTCACATTATCCTGACACCAAGTGAAACAGTCACATCATCCTGACACCAAGTGAAACAGTCACATTATCCTGACACCAAGTGAAACAGTCGCATCATCCTAAAACAAGTGAAACAGTCACATTATCCTGACACCAAGTGAAACAGTCACATCATCCTGACACCAAGTGAAACAGTCACATTATCCTGACACCAAGTGAAACAGTCACATTATCCTGACACCAAGTGAAACAGTCACATCATCCTGACACCATATGAACCAGTCACATTACCCTGACACCAAGTGAAACAGTCATATTATCCTGACACCAAGTGAAACAGTCACATTACCCTGACACCAAGGGAAACAGTCACATTACCCTGACACCAAGTGAAACAGTCACATTACCCTGACACCAAGTGAAACAGTCACATTATCCTGACACCAAGTGAAACAGTCACATTACCCTGACACCAAGTGAAACAGTCACATTACTCTGACACCATATGAACCAGTCACACTACCCTGACACCAAGTGAAACAGTCACATTATCCTGACACTGAGTGAAACAGTCACATTACTCTGACACCATATGAACCAGTCACATTACCCTGACACCAAGTGAAACAGTCACATTATCCTGACACAAAGTGAAACAGTCACATTACCCTGACACTATATGAACGAGTCACATTATCCTGACACCAAGTGAAACAGTCACATTATCCTGACACCAAGTGAAACAGTCACATTATCCTGACACTGAGTGAAACAGTCACATTACTCTGACACCATATGAACCAGTCACATTACCCTGACACCAAGTGAAACAGTCACATTATCCTGACACCAAGTGAAACAGTCACATTACCCTGACACCAAGTGAAACAGTCACATTACCCTGACACCAAGTGAAACAGTCACATTATCCTGACACTGAGTGAAACAGTCACATTACTCTGACACCATATGAACCAGTCACATTACCCTGACACCATATGAACCAGTCACATTACCCTGACACCAAGTGAAACAGTCACATTACCCTGACACCAAGTGAAACAGTCACATTACCCTGACACTATATGAACGAGTCACATTATCCTGACACAAAGTGAAACAGTCACATTATCCTGACACCAAGTGGAACAGTCGCTTTATCCTGACACCGAGTGAACAGTTACATTACCCTGACATCGAGTGAACCAGTCAAATTATCCTGACACCAAAGAACCAGTCACATTATCCTGACACTGAGTGAAACAGTCACATTATCCTGACACTGGGTGAACCAGTCCCATTATCCTGACACTGGGTGAACAAGTCACATTATCCTGACACTGGGTGAACAAGTCACATTATCTTACCACCAGCTGAATCAGTCACATTACCCTGACACCATGTGAATCAGTCACATTATCCTGACACCGTCTTCTCTTTATATCTACTGCCAGTACAATTACATTGTAGGTTATTGATCTATAATGTATCACAAATTATCCCTGGTCATACTGGTTTATTGTAGAATAATGCTAAAATGTTTTAAATTGTTTGTTCCCCCCCCCTTTTGCATTTTGGTGTTACCTATACATTTTCATCTCAAGTCCTTGGCATTTAGACAACAAAAAAGTTTAAGGGAAACAATGGTTGTTTTAAATAATTTAAATAAATAACTGACAAAAGTATGTGTGAAAAATTTCTTTAATTTCAGTTTCTCCTCATTGAAGTTTCTTTATCCGATAATCACTTCCATACTGTAAATATTAACAAATACCATTATTACAACACATCAGCAGCATAATAACAACACATCAGCAGCAAAATTACATCACATCAGCAGCATTATTACAACACATCAGCAGCATAATTACAACACATCAGCAGCATTATTACAACACATCAGCAACATTATTACAACACATTGGCAGCATAATTACAACACATCAGCAACATTATTACAACACATCGGCAACATTATTACAACACATCAGCAGCAAAATTACATCACATCAGCAGCATTATTACAACACATCAGCAGCATAATTACAACACATTTACAGCATTATTACGCCATATTATCAGCATTATTACGACACATTAACAGCATTATTACAAGACATTGGCAGCATTATCAAAACACATTGGCATCATTATTGAAACACATTAGCAGTATTGTTTCAACACATCAGCAACATTATTTCAACACATCAGCAGAATTATTACAACACATCAGCAGCATTATTACAACACATCAGAAGCATTATTACAACACATTTGCAGCATTGTTACAACACATCAGCAGCATGATTACAGCACATTAACCACATTATTATTTGACATCAGCAGCATTAGTACAACACATCGGCAGCATTATTACGGCACATTAACGGCATTATTACAACACATCAGCAGCATTAGTACTGAACATCGACAGCATTAATTTGTCACATCAGCAGCATTATTTAATACACCAGCAGCATTATTATAACACAAGCAGCATTATAACACATCAGCAGCATTATTACAACACATCAGCATTATTACAACACATTAGCAGCATTATTACAACACATTAGCAGCATTATTACAACACATTAGCAGCATTATTACAACACATTGACAGAATTATAACAATACATCAACAACATTATTACAATGCATTGGCAGAATAATAATATCACCTTGGACAGAATTGTTGCAAGTCATTGGCAGAATTATCACAACACATTGGCAGAATTATCACAACACATTGGCAGAATTAATAAAAAAGAATTATAATTATACATTGCCAGAATTATTAACATTGGCAGTTTTATTACAACACATTGGCACAATATTACAACACACTGGCAGAATTATAACAACAAATTAGAAGCATTATAACAAAACATCGGCAGTATTATTACAACACATAAGCAGCATTATTACAACACATAAGCAGCATTATTACAACACATAAGCAGCATTATTACAACACATAAGCAGCATTATCACAACACATTGGCAGTATTACTACAGCACATTGGCACAATATTACAACACATTGGCAGTATTATTGCAAAACATCAGCAGTATTATTACAACACATTGGTGGCATTATTACAACACATTAGCAGAATTTTGCAGCATTATTACTCAATAACATTCCTTTATAACCATTATTGTTGTTATTGTTATTATTATCATTGTTGTTGTTGTTGTTCTTGTTGTTGTTGTTTTTATGTAACAAAGTGACCTTGCTACGTGTTGAGCTCTTCCCAAGGATGTAAATCATAATTGATTGTTCAGTGGTCATTTTTAATTTTTCGATTTTTTAAAATCTGACCTTATTAAATTTATCATAAAATTACCACTTTCTGAAAAGTAAAAAATGCTTTCAAAGAAAAATGATTTTTTATTGATCGAAAAACAAATACAAAACTATTTAGATATTAAATTTTAAAATCTCAGAAGAGTTTATTTAGATCAAAGTCCAATCAAATTACCATACCTCTGTAACCAAATCAATTATAATTTTGTAGGAATTATAAATAATCTTGACCCATATAATTTGTATCATATTCTGGTGTTTTATGACCTCGATTAAAGGTCAAGGTTAGTTTCATGACCTCAATCAAAGGTCAAGGTTACAAAGAATTTTGAAGTTAAAGTACTCCTCCCTCAGGACAATGCTAGTTATACTTACTCCCGTTCACAAATGAAGTAAAACTTGAGAGTGCAAACCATGTCATTCCAATCAAAGTCCATATGTCCAGTCATGTCCAGACAGTGTTCGTTTGAATTGGCATTATCAGGCTGGCCTGGGTGCCAGTGCGTATAATCAAACTGTTGACCACTGGATGCCCATTCCCAGTGACCCTCCACAGCAATGTCTGTTCCACCAAGCCAATATCTCACAGTTGCCTTCTTTGGATCTAGAAAACACAACATTGTAACCTACTGAATCAGCGGATTGTACAATAAACATTTCTCATTCTTATGGTGAGTGAAGCTTGACCCGTCCTACTTTTTACTATATGGCCCTGTCAGCATGCACTGATTAGAAGAAAATTAGAATACATCTTTCAAAACAAAAAAAAAATAATAATATTAGAAAGAACAGTTTACATGTGATAGATAAACAATTTTTATAAAATATCGTTTTGAAATACAAGTACAAATAAAAGTTTTCTAAAATAAGCAAATGACATTATGAACATTTTACCATTTAAAGTATATAAATATAGATATGTCATGTACTAATAAATCACGGATCTAAAATGCTTCATAAACGAGTACAAGATAAATAACAAACAAGGAAAGCTAAACTTCAAAAAAGAAAATTCATGGACTTAATAATTGTACTAACCATGTTCGTATATATTTAACATACTAACCATGTTCGTATTGTTTTAACATATTAACCATGTTCGTATTCATTTAACGTACTAACCATGTTCGTATTCATTTAACGTACTCACTATGCTCGTATATATTTAACATACTAACCATGTTCGTATTGTTTTAACATACTAACCATGTTCGTATTGTTTTAACATACTAACCATGTTCGTATTGTTTAAACATACTAACCATGTTCGTATTGTTTTAACATACTAACCATGTTCGTATTGTTTTAACATACTAATCATGTTCGTATTGTTTTAACATACTAACCATGTTCGTATTGTTCTAACATACTAACCATGTTTGTATTGTTTTAACATACTAACCATGTTCGTATTGTTTTAACGTACTAACCATGTTCGTATTGTTTTGACGTACTAACCATGTTCGTATTGTTTTAACATACTAACCATGTTCGAATTGTTTTAACATACTAACCATGTTCGTAATGTTTTAACATACTAACCATGTTCGAATTGTTTTAACATACTAACCATGTTCGTATTGTTTTAACATACCACCATGATGGTATTGTTTTAACATACCACCATGTTCGTATTGTTTTAACATACCACCATGTTCGTATTGTTTTAACGTACTAACCATGTTGGTATTGTTTTAACATACTAACCATGTTCGAATTGTTTTAACATACTAACCATGTTCGTATTGTTTTAACATACTAACCATGTTCGTATTGTTTTAACGTACTCACCATGTTTCGTATTGTTTTAACATACTAACCATGTTCGTATTGTTTTAACGTACTAACCATGTTCGTATTGTATTAACCATAGTAACCATGTTCGTATGTTTTAACGTACTAACCATGTTCGTATTGTTTTAACATACTTGTCATGTTCGTATTGTTTTAACATACCAAACCATGTTCGTATTGTTTTAAACATTACTTTACCATGTTCGTATGTTTTAACATACCACCATGTTCGTATGTTTTAAACATACTAAACCAATGTTTCGGTATTGTTTTAACCGTACTAACCCATGTTTCGTATTGTTTTTAACATACACATGCTTCGTATTGTTTTAACATACTAACCATGTTGCGTTATTTGTTTTACATACCATCCATGTTCGTATTGTT